>ML994794.1:0-33598 GCA_010093925.1 Zopfia rhizophila CBS 207.26
CTTAAGTGAAATAGTTTAATACTATTTTATTAAATCTTAACTTACTATATTACTTCTTTTTATCTCTACTGAGTTAACTAACTTCTACTAAGTTTAACAAGCTATCTAATCCAGAAGTAAGGGAACTAATTAATTATTATAATAATTAGTTAGATAGCTTATTACTAGTATAATTTACATTAGTAAGTTAGTAACTTATAATAAAAATATTATTTAGTTAATATAGTTTCAGCATACTAGGATTTTCGGTATATAAAAAAAGAGATTATAGTTAAAAAGATATTATCTTACAGTCTTATAATTTACAATTATGTAATAAATTCTTAACGTCTAAGTATTTTAAATATATAGTTTATTCTTAATACTATAATTATTACTATGTTAGAAACTAAATAAATAACTGAAGCTATAAACTTCTTATAGAAGATAAGCTCCTATTTTTCGTGCTATATTACAGATACTAGTATTAAACTAGTATTAGAAAAACACTTAACTCTAAGAAACTTAGCTTTATATAGTTTTCTTCTAGAGTTAAAGTCTTATTCTTTTATTGTTTATTTATCTATAGTTTTTCTTATTATTAGTTTAAATAAAAACTAAGAACTAGCTAGTTCTATAGGCTTTGTAAGTAGTCTATATCTAAAACCTTCCTAACACGCTAGAAACTCTTTCTATATTACGTTATTAGCTATTTACCTCTTATAAATATGCTAAAAGTTATACTATCTATTTTTTAATTTAGCTATATATAGGCCGGCTTGCGCTAGTAAGACTAAAACATATTTTTTCTTAACATCAACTAAATAAAACGTAAGCTCTAAAGTATATTAGATTCTAATAAGGTTTATATTTAACTTACTATCATGTTTATTTATTACAGGATTACTCTAATATTTTACATAGGCCTTTAATTATCTGCTATAGATTCTAGAGATTTCTATAATCTCTTAATATATTAAGAATAACTATTCTACTCGTAATAAGCTAGTAGTAAAATTCTAAAAATACTAAGTACTATAGTAATAACTCTTACTCTAATATTACCTAATATTAATATATATAGTAACGCTCTTATATTAACACCCCCTTAATACATTACTAGGGTGAATAGGGTATGTATAATACTGGTTTTATAAAGCCACGGAATTATAATTCTAATATGCATCCTACGGTAGCCTATAATGGCCTTGTGTTTAGAAATAATATGTAAACTAATTACTCTAATAAGCTACTTTTAGCTCATACTAGAATTAGTAGACAAAACTCTAAGGATACTAGGCCCTTAAAATGTCTAAATATTGTAATTAAAGAGAAGTCGCGAGTGGTGCCTATAAAAAGCCTTATAGTAGTATAAAAAGAAGTAGATATGGTATATATCATATCACCCTTATTAACTACAGCCTTATTATTAATATTAAGTAGTAAGAGTTAATATTTACGTTCACGTTCTAGTTATATGTACATGGACTCTATAAAGTTAAAATATATCTATTCTAGCACGGCGGGTGTCTCATAACGTAGGGAGAAAGATTAATTACACAAGATAAAGAGTAGAAAGTCCACTGGATTTTAGAGAAGACAGATTCGCCTAGTTACTGTTGAGTCTTTAGGTAAAGGTATAGAATATTACGGATTATAAGGAACTCCGGAATGCTTAGCGCCTTTGCTATATTATAAGATAGTATAGTACTATAAGATATTATCTAGCTGATCTGAGGCCGCTATATTAAATTAGTGACTTACATGTTCTTTACCCCTTAGATCTAACGAATAGGGTGGCTTAGATATCTTATTAAGAACTAGAACACACTAATCTTTACCAACTTAGCTTCCGGAATTTATTACTATGTTGTAAGGAGACTCTATCTGGTGGAACTAATAGGCAGATTTATGGAAGAGAAGGACGCGACGGAAAGCAGGGGGATATAAGATACTATAAATAAATTTACTAACGAGCTTTTCCTAGAAATAATAGTAGAGCTAGGTAAGAAACAGAGCCCGCTAAGTAAGAAAGGGTCGTGTAGAGAAAAAGAGGGCTTTAGAGTATTGAATCCGCATAGGCACGCCGCTGCTGGAGATGGTTAAGCGCTTCGGCCATGGAATCCTGCTTGTTATTACTTAACACGTGGCTAATAGATAGTAAGTTTTAGTATCTCTGCTCCTGTGGCCTTCCTTGTAGCTAATTATAAGGCTCAATAACCTCCGACGTAAGAACGTCGAGAATTTCCTTAATTATATTAATCTGTGCTATCCGGGTTTGAAGGAGAAGATCCATAATCTATTTGCTATCTTACTAGAGATCGTAAATTATAGGCTGCCATCACAATTACCAATTAAGATAATTCCTTATAATAAATTATCTGAGCTCCATGATTCTCCTATGGAGTAAATGTTTCGGTTCTCAAGCTATTCTATAAGTCAGCTGTCCTTTAGGGAGCTGTATTCAGGCGATAAGAAGAATACTCTATTAGCTAATAAAATAGTCAATATATTACTGCTATCTACTATCACACGAGACTTAACTTAAATAATTACCGTAATTCCACTAAAGGAAATACGTAGATCTAAAAATATTCCCTTGATTGAAGTTAGTAAATTGCGGTGTGATTTAGCTGTGGGCGTTTTTAGGCATGTATAAAGATAAGTAACATAATAAGCTGAACCCATAATTTTTAAGTTGGATATAATAGGCATTTAATATAAGTGGTAAGAGTATTCAACGGAGGAATTTCTAACATGTTAATATCTATCCCTATGTAGCGAGAATCCCTGCGTAACGAGACTCTAACAGTATCTTTTAATAAAAAAAAAAAGCCAACAACAAGCCAGAAGCATACATATTCTCGGAATAGCAACCTTGAATTATAAACTATATTTGTCCTTAATATCTTCTGGGAATAGCTTCTTACCGTGTAATACCATTATTTATCTTAAACGTAGCACGAGAGCGTACTCTGGATATCCTTGGACTCACTAGAAAGCTCGTGTATCCTACCGAAAAGTCTATCAGACTGCAGATATACAAGGATATCTTGTTAAGAGTTAGACATTTCTTTTAGTGATTATGGGGTTAGTAGGTATAGGTAGGCGGGCTTATTAGTAGACTACTGGCTAAGCTAGAGCGTATTAAATTCGCTCCATCAACCCAGCAGGGTTAACAGTTATTCTCTAGATACTTCTAAGCTTTAATCCTCATACCAGGTTTATATGCTCTAATTAATAGTACACTTTTCTTTTATATAAATAGTGTTTTCTCTGTAGATAGCTGTATTTTTAAGGAAAACCCTTCCAGAGATGGGGCAGTCTGGGAGATATAATTCTAGGAAAAGATGATTTACTATACTGCTATTCTCTCTTCTACTTCTTAACAGGCGCATAATTAGTCACGTTGAAGCAGCTAATAATAATATACACTATATGGGCCGAAAGACTAACGTAGATTTAATTACTCTAGTTATTAACTTAGTGCGCAAAGCGTAAAGACGTATTTAATTACTATATTAAACAAGAGAAGGTATGTAAGGCTGCTAAGAGCCCTAGTAGTCTAATCTCTCTTAAGGTTACTACATCTACTTTGTAAAGGCTTTCACGAGCCGCTAGGCTTGTACTATATACCTCTTTAAGTACTCTCCGCCTTTGCGGTTCAATCACGGCTAAGTAGTTAAAACATAGTCACTAACTAGTACCAAAGATAGACTAGATGAAATGACAGGAGCGTGTAGTTTTAACTATAGCAGTAAATAAAATATATCTACCTAGGTTACTTTATTAGTTTTAGACCTCTGACTTTTTATTAATCTGAGTTACTTCGCTGTCTACTACCGTAATTGTAGCAAACTTGTGCCTAATGTGTGTTCCCATTAGATTTTAACAGATGTGCCGCCACCTTATCTTGTGGTAATAATAAGGATCATCTAAACTTGCTATATACTGCTTTTTAATCGACGACTTTTCATCCTAACATACACAGTATGGGAAGGTAATGGTTTCCTGAGTAAAATTATTATCACATTCTAGCCATTGCGCAGTTGGAGTTGTGTGACGTACCCTATTCTCCTCTTTCTAAGTGTTGGTATCGCGAGCGTTGGTATCGCAAGCGTTGGTATCAGACGCCTTAGAATCCCAACTATGAATTTTAGGCGGAGCGATACTTTTCTTCGCGGGTATGATAACAGCTACTTTCCAGCCTAGCGGAATCAGGTGTTGGAAATTATCGTTTGATGCGGATTGTGGTTTAAGGGAATAGGAATTAGGGGGCGAAGTGTGCTTTTTGCTTAGACTCTCACTAATAATCTCTCCTTCTCTTTAAGGGCGAACGCTAATAGGGTCTGGATCAAAGAAAAAGAGATTTTCTCCCTTTTGATATTTCAGGTTTTGTTGGTCCCTAGAAGTCTTTCTCCTTTTAATCTTCTCTACCTTTGCATCGTGATTTAAAGATGTAATTGTCTCTAATGTATAGTTAATGAATCTGGTATCCGATGCTTTATCCCCTAGATATAGGAGAGGCTAGTGAATGGGGCTGGATCCCTTGTTTCCTTTACTATAGGATAAAGCCCTGCGCCTTTTCCTTGGCCTTGGAAAGCCTATTCTATAAGCATCTTAGAGATAGTTTAATAGATCTTGAGTTAATAGGAAGAGACGGGTACATCAAAGATATGAGCATGTTGCTTTAACAAGGGACTCTAATTCTTTATTAAGATAATCTTACCATTTTGCTCTATAGTGGTAGCTCTGCCATACATCCACCCATCAACAAAACAAAGTCCCACAAATGTGAAGCAGTCCATCCCATTCCATTTCCCTTGTCGTAAAACAGCGAGCGATTTACAACCCGCAACAACATACACCTCATCTTCAGCTTATACGTCATGTGGTCCCATACCAGGTACGCCGTCTACCATAATAAAGAACTTCGTCTTCTTGACGTTCATCTCTAGCACCTTATAATGAAACTCTCCACGGGTCGAGCCACCCGCCTTCTTGTCAGTGTCTAAATCATGCTCGTCGCCTGTTTGCTTCTAATTATGAAACCACTCGTTGATAGCGGTAAGTTGACTCTTATAAAGCGGATTCGTCCTTTTGTGCATCCAGTCTCTCAAGCGGTCTCTGTCCATAAATACTGCCCTCCAGAACGCATCTTCGTTAGCAGAATGTACGTTGTCACGATAAAGTTCACGCCAATCTTCCACGTATTTAAGTACCATTTTCTCTCTACCTCGCCCTTTGATTGAGTCCAAGGGTATCCGCTCACTAGGCGCAAATACTGTACCCACCCGTATTACCTTAACAGTAAGATCTGGGGTCTTTAACTCTAGCTATTCTTGTATGCCTTCGAACACTGTGTCTTGCGCTGCGTCGTAGAGCATCCAGCGCTCATAGTCAATTTCATCGTCTGTGCGTTGAGCTGATAGGTCGATTGCCCAAGACAGAAGGTCAGAAACCTTGCTTTCCCTAAGGCGTCTCGCTAAGTCGAGTCTTGTCAATTCCTTACAGTCACCATATAGTAACTTGGAGCATTTGGTGAAGAGTTCAGTGGTAGTCTATACCTCAGTGCAACTCTTGTCTTCCTCTTGCCAATGCGGCGGCAGAAATCCGAAGATCCCAAACCAGTAATCACGGATTTCTGTCGCCTCTCGTCTTTAGATCGACTTGACAACATATTCCAGAGGGATCCACTCTTAATGCAAATTCTTCAAGCTCTCTCGCTGCGCATATATCGCAAGAGGTTGAGTGAACTAAGCGCCTTTTCCATAGTCTCAATGTTGGGTCAGAATAACTCTACCAAACCATTTGCAGCACGTAGAGTTGTTATGACGCAACATGGCATGAATCCCGTTCAGCAGCCGTGATAACTTGAATGAGTATGGAGAAGCGTGCACAGTTAGGTCGATGCGAGGCAAAACAGCTTCTTGCAAGATCCAGACTCAAGTCCACCAGAGACGGGTGAGCAGCCACCTAATACAATCCAGAACGAGGACCTAGAAATAGTTCACTCCATATTTCTGGTCGCTACCTTGCTTATCGTCGAAGAAGAAGACTGGGTATGTGTAATAATGCTCTTTGCCATCTGCATCTGCCATTCTATCCAGCATCACCAATGTTTGGAGAAAGATGTCATCTAAACAGCATCGCTTGAAGTCTTCAAACCCTGCTCTGCTTAATAGTTTGAATCTATCTTGCTCCTTAAAGTACTTTAGGTCGCCCAAGCATATCCGTTCGTAGTCCTTCCACATTTCCGGCGTCATTTTAACCATTAGACTGTAGTTTTTATCACCCTTTATCTCTCACTCCTAATTATTAGTGAAAGGACTAAACCAGATATGCGCCTCTATAGCATACTGGTAGATCTTTATTATTAATCCGATTTAGTAAATCTTTTTCTTTTTATTTGTCTGGTCAATGCAAATCGCATCCGCCCATAAGAATCTGTCTGCTGTTAGAGACCGCAAAGAATTTAAGAAGTCAAATAGATTCTCAGTGGCAGGAGAGGTCACGCCTCTGACGGTTATGGCTATAGTAATCTTAGGATCACCCCAGGCATATGAGAGGGCTTCGTAGGGTGGATGATCGTCTAACAATGTAATATTCAAATCACAGATGATAGGCATGACGCCAGAGCCCTTACAAAGCTTAAGAATGCGGATGCACGATCAAGTGGCGTCTAAAGAGGTTTTAAGCCATAGGCATCAGCTTTGTGCAGCTGGGCCATCTTGAGGATTGTTAGCTATAGCTACGGAAGTCATCTTCAGATAAACCGTCATTTAACCTACCAGGCAGTAGATGGAACTTGTTGTGAACAGGGCTGTTGAAGTTGTCCACCTGAAAGCCGGGTCGCGGTCTCTAAAGGTTATTGTCGTACTAGGTTGTGCCATGTCAAGTGCACAGGCGGAGTGGCCTTGCGCGGCGTAATTTAACGAGATTTGCAAGGCTGGCGTCTTAAGAGATGCGGCTCAGCTGAGCATTAATCTCGGCCTAGAATCCAATATTATCGTTTCGAAATGTTATTATCCTCGGCCCTCAACATACAGACGCAGGGTCTTCGGTTAATACATTAAATATCTAGCACAAAGATAGCCTTAAGCTAGGTACTCAAAGCTACGCTAATTTTTGAGAATGCAAAACTTATGCGAATGCAGAACAGTTTAGCTGCATAAGCATGCCTGCAAGTGATATATACAGTATTAAGAGTAATATAACACTACATGTAGTTAACTTGAGTGGGAAGGTTGACCAAACCGCACCAGTCACACCCTTATCAGCTCAAGCTGTAACTAATAGAGAGGTACTTTCTTATACCGTAATAAATCACGTATCTATGCTAATAGTGCCTAGGTAGATACATAAGGTGAGATGCCAAGGCTTTCGCTTACGAGCGGGGTAGAATCGTGTTGCGGCTGTGTTCAAGGTAAAGCCGGTTTCACTAACGACTATATACCATCACTAATAGTTCGTGAATAAGGAGGATATCTAGATTCTAAGTTTACGTGTCGTTAATAGGGCTTCTATTTCTACTCTAGATTTCATAATATTTAGCTATAGCATTCAGAGTGACCCTGTACTTATTAGGTGCTATTAGGTATATATTATAAGTTACTAACTTACTAACGTAAATTATACTGGTAATAAACTGTCTAACTGCTTATATAACACTTAGTAGTTCCCTTACTTCCGGATCAGATAGCTCGTTAGACTTAGTAGAAGTTAGTTAACTTAGTAGAGAGTAAGAAGAAAGTAATATAGTAAGTTAAGATTTAACAAAATAGTATTAAACTATATTACTTAAGATATGAATCTTAATTTTAGAGTAACTATAAAAAATCAAAAATAACTATAAGCTGTCTAATGCCTTATACTTATAATAAATCCTTTATATATATATTATATACTTATTAATAGTATATTAGATACTACTAGAGGCTACTAGAGCTGTTAGAAGTTTTATTATTTTACTCTATTTCTATCTACTAAGTCTTATTCTATTACGTGGATAATTACTTCTAATCTATTAGTATAGTTTTATATCTCTGTTTTTACTTCTTAGTTTGTGCCTTAGCTTACGCTAATATATCCTATACCTACTTATAATTCTTCCTTTTAAGCTTAAATATACGTTTTTATTTTAAAGTTTTATTAGCTATTATTATTAGTTCCTTTAGCTTCTTAAGTATAGTTACTTTATTATTACTATTTATAATATTATCCCCCTCTTCCAAGTCTTCGTCCCGGAAGATAGTTTCTTTTTTCTATAAGTAGTATAAAGGTAGTAGGTCTTCTACTTTGTGTTTTAAGCTATAAGACTCTTAACTTTCTTTTCTTTCTATCTAGTTTTTTTATAATAACATGTTCTGAGTTGTCTCTAATACATACTTACTATTTAGCTTCTTAGATTTATAATAAACTTTATTATATGCTAATACCTTACTTGAACTGTTCCTGCTAAGGTAATAATTATTTTATAAACTTAAGTTCCGGTTATTATTTAGCCTGTGCTAATTATAATATAAAATGTAATTTAATTATCTTATAGCCAGAATAAGATCGTCTTAATCGTGATAAGGAAAAACTTTATTATTAATTTAATTCTTTTAAAAATTAGTGTTTTAAGCTCTGCGCTTAAGAGTTACGACTTTATTATAAGCTTATAAAAATAGATTCCAAAGAGAAAAAGATATTTAATTAAGAGATAACTTTAATTTATAAGATTCAAGCTCTTAAAGAGGCTAAGGCGTATTTTTAGAGTTAAGAAACTTATATACTATAATCTATAGTGCTGGCTTTTTTTTAACTTACTTTACTTTTTCTTTCCTTTAGTTTAGATTAGAACATGCTGTAGTTATCTTTTCTATAGGATATAGCTTTTATTAGTTTATTTAATAGTACTAGTTAATTAGCTCTAAACTATTCCTTAGGTTCCTAATTAGCTTTTATATATTATTTTTAAGTCTGTAATTTTTTTATCTAATTAGATACTTCCACTAACGCCTAAACTATTAGTAGTCTAAAATTTATTAAACTTTATATTTAATAGTATCTTCTTTAAGTTTGAGTTTTGTCTGCAGTTTGGCATTCAGTAGTGCTAATTCTAATTTTAAAATATAAAAAACTAAGTAAATTCTTATGTCCTTAAGTAGTTATAATTTGTAATTTATAAATTCTATTTATCTTTTAACCTTAAATAGTCCTAACTTAACGTGATCTAGTTTTCTTGATAGTTGTTTTATTTCTAAATTTTTTTATAACAGGAAAATTCTATCCCCCTCTCTAAAAATTAGTCTCTTAACTTTAGATTTATTTTTCTATTACTTACTAAAGACTTCTTTTTAGATAATTTTTCTTATTATTTTCTAGTAAAGTTATTATAATTTATTGACTTTTATTCTTACTAATTCTGATATCTTATTTAGAATCTGTGGTTCTCAATAAGCCGTAGGCTTATAACTATAATTTATAAAGAATAGTAATTTCCTAATAGTTAATAACTTTACAGAGTTATATATAAACTTAGCTATTAATAATAAATTAATCTAATTATCTTACTATTCATTAACATATATTTATAAATATTATTTTAATGTTTAATTTATCCGTTCTGTTTGTCTATCTGTTTGTGGGTGAAATACTATTAAGAAATAATATTTAGCCCCTAGCTTTCCTATAAACGTCTTCTAGAATATTAATATAAATAGTTTATTTTTATTTATAATAAATTCTTATGGTAATCTATGTTATGTGATTAATAGCTTAATAAGTATAGTTACCAATTTATCTGCTTTAACCTCTGTATATATTAGTTTAAAGTATATATACTTTATAAGTTAGTTTATTATAACTAATATCATATCATACCATTAGCCTTAAAAGGTGGTTGTTATTGGTATTCTAGTAATAAAGTCTATTATAACTAATTCCTATAGTAGGTCTAGTGAAGACATTAGTTACATAAGTCTATATTTCTTATATCTTAATACTTTATTCTTTTTATATTTAATACATTCTAAAAGAATATCTCTAATCTTTTTTTATATTCCTAGAATCTAAAAATGTTTGTTGATTTGTTCTATAGTTTTTTTAATTCCCTAATGTCCGTGCATTTCAGCTGAATGCTGATTCTTAATAAACTTAGTTTATAATACGTTTAGTATATAAATCGTTTCTTATTCTAGATTCTATTATAGTTATCTATTATTAAATTTCCTTATTCACTTTTTCTAGGTGTTTTTGATAATAACTATTATCTTAATATCTATTTATAAGCTTCCTAGGGATCTATCTAGTCTTTATCTAAATATTATATTATAAATTTCTAGTATATCTCTTATATAGTCTGCTTATTAACTAAGTGTGTTAGCCACTATATTCTCTTTTCCTAACTTATAAAGTATTTAAAAGTTAAATATAGAAACTAGTTTCTATTATCAGACTTATTGTTAATTTAACTTCTTAGTTATTATAAATGCCGTTAGATTTTTATAATCTGAATACACAATAATTTAGTGTTTAGTTTCTTTTAAGTAATATCTCTATTTCTTAAACGCTTAAACTATTGCTAATAGTTTTTTATTATAAATATCATAATTCAACTTAGCAGTTATAAGTTTATGAGATAAGAAGTCTATTAGGTATTTATATCTATTATTTTATATTTATAATAAAATAGCTTCTGTAGCTCTGTTTAATGTGTCTATATATATCTCTATTTAAAGTTATAAATTAAATATCTTTAATATTAGTAGTTATTAGAATATTTTTTTTTAGTATTATGAAAGCGTCTTCCTCGCGTTGTTTTTACTTAAATTATTAATCTTTTTTAAGCAATTCCATTAAGGGTAATATTATTTTCAAGTAATCCTTAATAAATTATCTATAGAAACCCGTAAATCTGAGGAAAAAATAAACTTCTTTAGTATTTATTAGTGTTAGCTAAAATAGAATATTTTTAGCTTTATCTAAGTTAACTACTATTCCGTTTCAAGATACTAAGTATTCTAAGAATTTAACTTTAGTTCTATAGAATATATTTTTTTTTATCTAAATATATAGCTTATGTTCCTTAAGTTTTCGTAATATCTTTTTAGTATACTTAATATATTCTTTTAGCATTCCGTTCGTGTATATAAGTACTTTATTAAGATATGTTATTATAAATACATCTAGGTATTCCCTTAGCATATAATTAATAATTGTCTAGAATATTACTAGTGCGTTCGTGAGTCCTATTAGTATAACTAAATATTTAAATAGTTTATATTTTATTTTAAATATTATTATCTATTCGTGTCTTTTAGCTATTTATATTTAATAATATTTATTTTTAATATTAAAGAGACTAAACTATTTAGCTCTTTTAAGTTTATTTATAAGTATTATAAGTTACTTACTTACTGACGTAAATTATACTAGTAATAAGCTATCTAATTACTTATATAATATTTAGTAGTTCCTTTACTTCTAGATCAGATAGCTTATTAGACTTAGTAGAAGTTAGTTAACTTAGTAAAAGTAAAGAGAAATTAATATAATAAGTTAAGATTTAACAGGATAGTATTAAACTATTTTACTTAAGATATAAATTTTAATTTTAGAGTAATTATAAAGAATTAAAAGTAATCGTGAACTGTTTAACGCTTTATACTTATAGTAGATCCTCTATACGTATATTATATACTAGTTAGTAGTATATTAAATACTACTAAAGGCTACTAGAGCTACTAGAGATTCTATTATCTTATTTTATTTTTATTTACTAAGTTTTTACTTTAGTCACGTATACTACTGCTCTTAATCTTTTAGTATAGTTTTATATTTCTATTCTTATTTCTTAGCTTGCGCCTTGGCTTGTGCTAATATATCTTATATCTACTTATAATTCTTTCTTTTTAGCTTAAATATATGTTTTTATTTTAGAGTTTTATTAGCTATTATTACTAGTTCCCTTAGCTTCTTAAGTATAGTTATCTTTTTATTACTGTCTATAATACTATCTCTCTCTTTTAATTCTTCGTTTTAGAAGATAGTTTCTCTTTTTTATAAGTAGTATAAAGGTAGTAGGTTTTTTATTTAGTGCTTTAAACTATAAGACCTTTAACTTCCTTTTCTTTTTATCTAATTTTTTTATGATAACATGTTTTAAGTTGTTTTTAATATGTGCTTACTATTTAGCTTTTTAGATTTATAATAAACCCTATTACATACTAACGCCCTACTTAAATTGTTTTTATTAAAGTAATAATTATTTTATAAATCTAAGTTCCAGTTACTGCTCTGCTTGTGCTAATTATAATATAAAATATAATTTAATTATCTTTTAGCTAGATTAGGATTATTTTAATTATAATAAGAAAAAACTTTATTATTAACTAGATTCTTTTAAAAACTAGTGCTCTAAGCTCTGCGCCTAGGAGTTATATCTTTATTATAAACTAGTAAAAGTTAATTCTAAGAAAAAAAAGATATTTAATTAAGAGATAGCCTTAATTTATAAAATCTAAGTTTTTAAAGAGGCTGAAGCTTATTCTTAAGGTTAAAAAACTTATATATTATTATCTATAGTACCAGCGTCTTTCTAACCTACTTTGTTTTTTTTTCTTTTAGTTTAAATTAGAACGCGCTTTAGTCGTTCTTTTTATAGAATATAACTTTTATTAGTTTATCTAATAGTACTAGTTAATTAGCTCTAAACTATTCTTTAGGTTTCTAATTAGCTTCTATATATTATCTTTAGGTCTATAATTTTTTTATTTAACTAAGTACTTCTACTAACACCTAAACTATTAGTAGTTCATAATTTATTAAACTTTATACTTAGTATTATTTTCTTTGAGTTTGAGTTTTGTCTATAGCTTAGTATTCAGTAGTGCTAGTTCTATTCTTAAAATATAAAAAACTAAGTAAATTCTCGTGTTCTTAAGTAGTTATAGTTTATAATTTATAGGTTTTATTTATCTCTTAACCTTAAATAATCCCAACCTAACGTGATCCAGTTTTTTTAATGGTTATTTTATTTCTAAATTTTTTTATAATAGGAAAACTTTATTCCCCTTCTTAAAAATTAGTCTCTTAATTCTAGATTTATCTTTCTACTATTTGCTAAGAATTTCTTTCTAAATAATTTTTCCTACTATATCTTAGTAAAGTTATTATAATTCGTTAACTTTTATTCTTACTAATTTTAATATTTTATTTAGAATCCGTAGTTCTCGATAAGCCGTAGGCTTATAACTATAATTTATAAAGAATAGTAATTTCTTTATTATTAATGACTTTACAGAGTTATATGTAAATTTAGCTATTAGTAATAAGTTAATTTAATTATCTTACTATTTATTAACGTACATCTATAGATATTATTCTAATATCTAATTTATTTATTCTGTTTATTTATTTATTTATAGGTAAAATATTATTAAGAGTCAGTGCTCAGCTCCTAGCTTTCTAATAAACATTTTTTAGAATATTAATATAAATAATTTATCTCTATCTATAATGAATTCTTATGGTAATTTATATTATGTAATTAAGAGTTTAATTAGTAATATCACTAATTCATCTGCTTTAACCTCTGTGTGTGTTAGTTTAAAGTATACTTATTTTATAAATTAGTCTACTATAACTAGTATCATATCATACTATTAACCTTAATAGGTAGTTATTATTAGTATTTCTATAATAAAGTCTATTATAACTAATTCCTATAGTAGGTCTAGTAAAGGAATTAGTTATATAAGTTTATATTTCTTATGTCTTAATGTTTTATTCTTTTTGCACTTAATATATTCTAAAAGAATAGTTCTAATCTTTTTTTATATTCCAGGAATTCAGAATTGTCTGTTGATTTGTTCTATAGTTTTTTTAATTCCTTAATATCCGTGCATTTCAGCTGAGTGTTGGTTTTTAATAAGTTTAGTTTATAATTCATCTAGTACATAAATCATCCCTTAATCTAGATTCTATTATAGTTATCTATTATTAAATTTTCTTATTTGTTTTTTCTAGGTGTTTTTAATAATGACTATTGTTTTAATATTTATTTATAAGCTTCCTAAGAATCCGTCTGGTCTTTGTCTTAATATTATATTATAAATTTCCGGTATATCTCTTATATAGTCTGCTTATTAACTAAGTGTATTAGCCACTATATTTTCTTTTTCTAACTTATAGAGTATTTAAAAGTTAAATATAGAAACTAATTTCTATTATCTAACTTATCATTAATTCAACTTCTTTATTATTGTAAATATTGTTAGATTCTTATAGTTTAAATATATAATAATTTAATACTTAGCCCTCTCTAAATAATGTCTCTATTTTTCAAATGCTTAAACTATTACTAATAGTTCTTTATTATAAATATTATAATTTAACTTAGTAATTATAAGTTTATAAGATAGGAAGTCTACTAGGTGTTTATATTTATTATTCTATATTTATAATAAGATAGCTCCTATAGCTCTGTCTAATATATCTATATATATCTCCATTTAAAGTCATAAATTAAATATCTTTAATATTAGTGGTTATTGGAATATTTTTTTTTACATTTTAAATGCGTCTTCCTCGCGTTATTTCTATTTAAATTATTAATCTTTTTTAAGCAATTCCGTTAAGAGTGATGTTATTTTTAAGTAATTCTTAATAAATTATTAGCAGAAGCCCGTAAATCTGAAGAAAGAATAAACTTCTTTTATATTTATTAGTGTAGGCTAGGATAGTATATCTTTTATCTTATTTAGGTTAACTACTATTCTGTCTTAGGATACTAAGTATTCTAAGAACTTAACTTTAGTCCTATAGAATATATATTTTTCTATTTAAATATATAACTTATATTCTTTAAGCTTCTGTAGTATTTTTTTAATATACTTAATATATTCTTCTATCGTTCCGTTTGTGTATATAAGTATATTATTAAGATATATTATTATAAATACGTCTAGGTATTCCCTTAGCACGTGGTTAATAATTATTTAAAATATTACTAGTGCGTTAATAAGTCCTATTAGTATAACTAGATATTTAAATAGTCTATATTTTATTTTAAATATTATTATCTATTCGTGTCCTTCGGCTATTCGTATCTGATAGTATCTATTCTTAATATTAAACAGGCTAAACCACTTTGCTCCTTTAAGTTTATCTATAAGTTCTAAAATTAGTAGTATAAGGTAATAATTTTTTACTATAAGTTTATTAAGGTATTTGTAATTAATACATAGCATTAACTTTCTATTCTTTTTTAGTATAAAAAGTATTAGTGATGCTATCTTGCTTTGACTAGTTTATATATATCTCTTTTATTAGTTTTCTTATAAGAATTTTCGTAACTCCTTTTGTTAGTGTATAGGTACTTGATATAATGGTCTTAGTTTTAAATCTGTTTCTTCTTTAAGCGTGATTTTATAGTCTCTTTTCTTATATTCTAATAACTAGTCTTTAGCTTCCTTAAAGAACTATTTTCTAAATTCTTCTTAATATTTATCTAGCATGATAAATGTGGTGTCGTGAAGTATTATTCTCTTTATCTATATTATAGCTTCTATTAGTCTATAGTAGTCCCTCCTGGTTCCTATAGACTTTATTTTCTAGTTAATTATTAGATTCTATTATACTAGCTAATTCTATCTTAAGATAAAATCTTTACTACCTAGATTCATAATCTTAATGTGGCAGTTATCTGTGTAACTTACTACTTTAATAGTTATATTCCTTATTTTAAGATTAATTAGATCTTTTCTAAATGTTGCTGGATTATTATCTATGCGTTTTACTTATACAGGTTTATCTAAAACTCTAGTTAGTATCTAGTATCTCTATATTTATTTATTTAATATAAGTGTCTTGCTAGCTCTACTGTTTATAAGTGCTAGTATCTAGTTACTATTAATACATATGTTTATATATAGCTTATTCTCGTATTTTCTCTAGTTTAGTTATATATATATAATTAATATGTTGTTTCTAATCTTTGGTTCTTAACCCTCTAGTAGCTTAGTTATAGTTTACTAGTCTTTTAGTTTTTTATCTATAGCTAACTCCTAAGTGGCAGTCGCTTCTTTAGTGTTTTCTTATTAGGTTTATAGATTAGATATCTCTAGAGTTAGTATGCCTTTTATTTAAATATTATATATACGTTTCTAGCTTATTCCCTATAATCCTAACATTTCCATCCCAAGAAACATTCTTAATATATAAGTTTTTTGTGTGATTCTGTGGCTAGCTATTCTTTTTAATAGTATTTAGTTTAGTATTATTAGCATCCTATCTAGCACTTATCCTAAGATAGTTATTTATATTTATCCTAAGATAGTTATTTGTATTTATCTGAATTTAGGTCCTGTAATTTATCTTCTAAATCCGTATAAACTAGTTCTTACTATAGGTTAAGTTCTTTCTTATTTATTAATTATTATAATATTTTTCTTATTCTTAGTCCTTCAACACGTATGGCGTGTTTATTCTATTTATAATTCTTTTTTATATAATTAGAAGCTATATATATCTAGTATTTCTTTCTCATTAACCTATTTACAGCATTATTATCTTGTATTTATAATATTAGTAAAGTGTTTTTTTCTTTCTTTTCTTTTTAATAGTGTCTGATAGGGTAATAGTATACTATATTAATCATAACTAGTATTAGTATTTATTAATAGATTTTATTTATCTATATAGCTAGCTCTTATTTACTTAGTCTTTTATACTATTTATTTCCTACTAACTATAACACTTATTAGCATTTATATATCCTATCTTTTAAGATAACTTTTTAGTATTTAGTAATATAGTATTCTTTTTTATAGTACTCTAATTTATATATCTAATAGTGTCTTTAGTGTATATACTGTATAATTATTATAGATATTAACTCTTTACCTTCTATAGTCTCTTAATTCTTTCTTTATTTAAACTTCTAATTTTTCTTGTAAAATAGTCTACTTTCTTGTTTTATAATTTTATAGAATCTTTATATCTCTTTCTCGGTTGTTGTGTTGTGTTGTTGAACTATTATTTCTTATATTATAGCAATTATATCATCAGGTTATTCTATTAGATAATTCTTAACTTATTAATACGGAATTTTATATTTTTATTTAAGATATATATAGCTTTTATAGATTTAGCATTATTCTTTTTAGATTCTTTTTATAACTGTTTCTTTTATTATGATACTTCCGGCTTGTTCTACTTAAACTATAGTAATCTTAATCTTTTTAAGTGCTTTAGTCTAAATATAAGCCTTTTTAATATCTAATTATTATTATTTATAATCCTTAATAAAGTGTTTCTGTTTTCTGTATTCTAAGTAGGCTTTATGTGTATAGTGTTTTATTTATTCTTTAGCCCACTTTCCTTACCTATTCCTAACAGATGTTTTCTTTATATTAATGTCTATTAGATTATAGGTTTAGTTATTTTTTCTATTTTTTTTTAGTGCATAAATTACTAGTCTCTCTTGTGCCTTTTTTTCTTATTCTTATTAGTACTAGTAGTTATTAATAGTTACTACTTATTTAATAATTTCTAATAAGATACTTAGCTATTTTCCTTTAGAGATTTCGTTTTTAATTCTGTTTTTTAATTTTTTATAATATATCATAACCAATAGCTAGTCTACCTAATTAAGTTATAATTAGATTTATTTAAACTCTGTAGTATAATTAGCTGCTAATGTGCATTATTTAAGCTATTAAAGCTTTTAAATTACTTTAGTTTCTTTATTAATTTTTCTAAAAATAATAGTTATTTTCTACTTAAAGTGTTTGTAATTCTTAAAAGCTTGTTATATATTATTATTATAGTTAGCTAATCCCACTGCTCCTAAATTAAAGTCTTTATTAATAAAATAGTTTTTTACTAGTAGTTTAAACTATTATATAGCTCTACTTATTATATTTATATCAGCTACCAGAATCCGATCCTAGTTAGTTAAAAATAATTTTTAATTAAACTAATAGTATAGATCTATTATTGCCATAAAAGTCTTAAGTTTATCTCTATTTTTATTAAATTTCTTAGAAGGTTATATTCTTGTGGTTCTACTCTCTTAGACTACTACAGTATATTATTTAGCTTTAATCTATTATTATAGGTTTACTAAAGTATTGCGTAACTCTATAATAGCTGCTTTTTATTCCTAGATAACCTATTATACACTTTTTATTTCTCTAGATATACTTCTAGTTATGGATAAAGATTCTATTATAACTTCTTCTTTACTATTACTCTCTAATGATAAGTAAAGTTCTTGTTTGTCCTTATAATAGGTTATTATAGACTCTTAATAATTAGTTATTAAAATCTATCTAATAGTTTCTTTTTACTTTTTTGAGATAGTAGTTATAATATTACAAGTTACTTACTTACTAACGTAAATTATACTAGTAATAAGCTGTTTAACTGCTTATATAACACTTAGTAGTTCTTTTACTTCTAGATTAGATAGCTTATTAGACTTAGTAGAAGTTAGTTAACTTAATAGAGATAAAGAGAAATTAATATAGTAAGTTAAAGTTTAACAAGATAGTATTAAACTATTTCACTTAAAATATAAATCTTAATTTTAGAGTAACTATAAAGAATTAAAAGTAATTATAAACTATCTGATACTTTATACTTATAGTAGATCCTCCGTGCGTATATTATATACTAGTTAGTAGTATATTAGATACTGCTAGAGGCTACTAGAGTTGTTAGAGATTTTATTATTTTATTTTATTTTTATCTACTAAGCCTCTGCTTTAGTCACGTATGCTATTACTTCTAATCTTTTAGTATAATTCTATATTTCTATTCTTATTTCTTAGCTTATGCTTTAGCCTGTGCTAATATATCCTATACCTACTTATAATTCTTTCTTTTTAGTTTAAATATATATTTCTATTTTAAAGCCTTATTAGCTATTATTACTAGTTCTCTTAGCTTTTTAGGTACAGTTATCTTTTTATTACTGTTTATAATAATAAGTTCTAATATTAGTAGTATTAGATAATAATTTTTTACTATAGCTTTATTTAGGTGTCTGTAGTTAATATATAACTATAGTTTTCTATTTTTTTTTAGTATAAAGAGCATTAGTAATGCTATTTTACTTTAACTAGTTTATATATATCTCTTTTATTAATTTTTTTATAGAAATCTCCGTAATTCTTCCTGTTAGTATATAGATACTTAATATAATAGTTCTAGTTTTAAATCCGTTTCTTCCTTAAGCATGATTTTATGGTTTTAGTTTTAATATTCTAGTAACTAGTCTTTAGCTTTTTTAAAGAATTATTCTCTAAATTCCTTCTAGTATTTATCCAGCATAATAAACGTGGTGTCATAAAATATTACTTTCTTTATTTATATTATAGCTTTTATTTATTACTGTCTATAGTAGTTATTTCTAATTCCTATAGTTTTTCTTTTCTAATTAATTATTAGATTCTATTATGCTAGCTAGTTTTATCCTAAGATAAAATCTTTACTATCTAGATTTATAATTTTAATACAGCAGTTATCCGTATAACCTACTACCTTAATAGTTATATTTCTTATTTTAAGATTAATTAGATCTTTTCTGAATGTTGCTAGATTATTATCTATATATCTTATTTATACAGGTTTATCTAAAACTCTAATTAGTATCTAGTATCTTTATATCTATTTATTTAATATAAGTGTCTTGCTAGCTCTACTGTTTATAAGTGCTAGTATTTAATTACTATTAATATATACGTTTACATATAGCTTATTTTCATGTTTCCTTTAGTTTAATTATATATATATAATTAATATATTATTTCTAATCTCTAGTTCTTAGCTCTCTAGTGGCTTAGTTATAGCCTACTAGTTTTCTAGTTTTTTGTCTATAGCTAACTCTTAAGTGGTAGTTACTTCTTTAGTGTTTTCTTTTTAGGTCTGTAGATTAGGTATCTCTAGAGTTAACATACTTCCTTATTAAGTATTTTATATATATTTTTAGCTTGTTTTCTATAATCCTAACATTTCCACCTTAAGAAACATTCTTAATATATGAGTTTTTTATGTGAGTTTGTAGCTAACTATTTTTCTTAATAATATTTAGTTTAGTATTATTAGCATCCTATCTAGCATTTATCCTATAATAGTTATTTATATTTATTTGAGTTTGGGTCCTGTAATTCGTTTTCTGAATCCATATAAACTAGTTCTTATTATAGATTAAGTTTTTTTTTATTTACTAATTATTATAATACTTTTCTTGTCTTTAGTTCTTTGATATGTATAGTATGTTTATTCTATTTATAATTCTTTCCTATATAGTTAAAAGCTACACATATCTAGTATTTCTTTCTTATTATTTTATTTACGGTGTTATTATCCTGTACCTATAATAATAGTAAAGAGTTTTCTTTTTTTTTTTTTTTTTTAATCCTATCCTACTTCTGGGTGTCTGACGGGGTGATAGTATATTATATTAGTTATAACTAATATAGATATTTATTAATATATTTTATTTATTTATATAGCTAATTCTTATTTACTTAGCCTTTTATATTATCTATTTCCTGTTAACTATAGTACTTATTAGTATGTATATATTCTATCTCTTAAAATAACTTCCTAGTATTTAGTAATACAGTATTCCCTTTAGTGGTATTTTAATTTATATATCTAACAATATCCCCAGTATACGCGCTGTATAATTATTATAAATATAAATTTCTTACTCTTTATAATCTTTTAATTCTTTCTTTATCTAAACTTTTGATCTTCTTTGTAGAATAGTCTACTTTCTTATTTTATGATATTATAAAATCTTTGTATTTTTTTCTTAGTTCTTGTGTTGTGTTGTTGAATTACTGTTTTTCATATTATAATAATTATATTACCAGATTATTTTATTAAATAATTCTTAACTTATTAATACGGAATTTTATATTCTTATCTGAGATATATATAGCTCCTGTAGATTTAATACTATTCTTCTTAAATTCTCTTTATAATTATCTCTTTTATTATGGTATTTTTTACTTATTTTATTTAGATTATAGTAATCTTAATTTCTTTAGGCGCTTTAGTCTAAACATAAGCTTTCTTAACATCTAATTATTATTATTTATAATTCTTAATAAAGTGTTCCTGTTTTTTATATTTTAAGTAGACTTTATATATATAGTGTTTTATTTATTCTCTAGCTCACTTTCCTTACCCGTTTCTAATAAATGTTTTTTTAATATTAACGTCTATTAGGTTATAGGTTTGGTTGTTTTTTTTATTTCTTTTAAGTATATAAATTACTAATCTCTCCTGTGCCTTTTTTTCCTGCTCTTATTAATACTAATAATTATTAATAGTTACTACTTATTTAATGATTTTTAACAAGATACTTAGCTGTTTTCTTTTGGAGATTTTATCCTTAATTTTATCTTTCAGTTCTTTATAATATATTATAACTAATAGTTAGTCTACTTAATTAAGTTATAATTAAATTTATTTAAACTTTATAGTATAATTAGCTGCTAATATTTATTACTTAAGCTGTTAGAGCTTTTAGATTACTTTAGTTTCTTTATTAATTTCCCTAAAAATAATAATTATTTCCTGTTTAAAATACTTATAGTTTCTAAAAGCTTATTATATATTATTATTATAATTAGCTAATCCTGCTGCTCCTAAGTTAAAGTTTTTATTAACTAGATAGTTTTTTACTAGTAGCTTAAACTATTATATTATTTTACCTATTATATTTATACTAGCTACTAGAATCCAATTCTAGTTAATTAGAAATAACTTTTAATTAAACTAATAGTAGAGATTTATTGCTGTTATAAAAGTCTTAAATTCGTTTTAATTATTATTAAACTTTTTAAAAGATTATATTTTTACTGTTCCTCCTTTCTAAACTGCTACAGCTTATTATTTAGTTTTAATTTATTATTATAAATTTACTAAAGTATTATATAACTCTATAATAGCTGCTTCTTATTTTTAGATAATTTATTATATACTCTTTTATTTTCTAGATGTACTTTTAGTTGTAAATAAAAATTCTACTATAACTTCTTCTTTATTACTACTTTTTTTTAACAAGTAAAGTTCTTGTTTGTCCTTATAGTAAGTTATTATAGACTTTTAATAATTAGTTATTAGAATTCTATCCAACGGTTCTTTTTATTTTCTTGAGGTGGTAGTTATAATATTATAAGTTACTAACTTACTAATATAAATTATATTAGTAATAAGCTATCTAACTATTTATATAACACTTAATAGTTCCTTTACTTCCAGATCAGATAACTTATTAGACTTAGTAAAAGTTAGTTAACTTAGTAAAGAGTAAGAAGAAAATAATATAGTAAGTTAAGATTTAACAGAATAGTATTAAACTATGTTACTTAAGGTGTAAATCTTAATTTTAGAGTAATTATAAAGAATTAAAAATAACTATAAGCTGTCTAATGCCTTATACTTATAGTAAATCCTTTATATATATATATTATATACTTATTAATAGTATATTAAATACTACTAGAGACTACTAGAGCTGCTAGAAGTTTTATTATTTTACTTTATTTTTATCTATTAAGCTTTATTTTATTACGTGAATAATTACTTTTAATCTACTAGTATAATTTTATATCTCTGTTCTTATTTCTTAGTTTATGCTTTAGTTTATACTAATATGTTCCATGCCTACTTACAGTTCTTCTTTTTAAACTTAAATATATATTTTTATTTTAAAGCTTTATTAGCTATTATTACTAGTTTCTTTAGCTTCTTAAATACAGTTACTTTATTATTACTGTTTATAATAGTATAATAGGTTTTTTATATTCCTTATTACCTATTAGGTGTGCCTTATTATAGTTAATATATTTTATAACTATAACTAGTTATTATTAAGTCTATTTAAGAATATCACGAGTAACTTACTTTTTATAAAACTAAATTTTTTTTTCTATCTTTTTATACTGTAAGTAGGTTATCCTTTGGTAAAAACAATTTTCCTTCTAAAATTTTATTAATTTAATATAAATTAGAGACTTTTAGCTAGAGATTAAATGATTTTATCTAGCGCTACTATTTTAGTAATAGGATTTCTAAAGTTACTAAAAAACTTAATTATTATTAAATAACTAGTTTTTTTTTATTTTATTATTATTATTATCTTCCACCCTCTAAAGCGCATATAGTGTATTTTTGTGATATAAATAAAGTCTAGTTATAATATAGTAGATACTAGATAGGTAATTTATTAAGTATAGGCTATATTATAATAATATTATAATATAGCCTAAATTTAACTAATTACGTAATTTATTCTTACTAGGCTATTAATATTTTATTAGGACTAAACTCTAGCCTTTAAGCGTTAGAAAATGCTTTTACTAATTTATAATTTTTATATATTTTAAACTTTAAGTTTAGGCGCCTGTGACTTTCCTAATAAATAGTTTAATAAAATTTATATATATCTAACATATAAGGCTATTTAATATATACTAAACTTTAAACTCTTCTAAAACCCGCAATACTTAATAATAATTTCTAAAAATTTTAATATAAACAGTAAAATATATATATATTATTATAATATAAAATATTTAATAAAAGTATTTACTATGTTGAAAATTATATTATATTTTGGAGTATTATTTTAAAAATAGAAAACTTAATATTATATTTCGTTTTTAATAATAAAATTATAAATAAAATTACATAATTAACTATTTAGTTATAATGTAAATTATAGATATTAGAAATAACCTAGAAATTACTAATTTTATATAAAAAATTTAAAAACTAAAAAAATTTAAAATAAAATTATTTAAAACTTAATTAGATTTATTTACTTTTATTATAAATATAGCTTTTGAATTTTATAATTATAATTTTTGTACTAATTTACCTTTTAGAAATATTTACATTAATTAAATAATCATTTTTAAATTTAGGTATTCATGTAAAATAAATTATTAAATATATATTATTTTAATTTAAAAATCTAAAAATATATTTTTAATATATAAAATAATAATATATTAAATTTTTACTATTATTTCTAATAGTGTTGTTGTATTATTTTAATTTAAAATACATAGATTTTTAGCGTGCGTTAGGTGACCCTGTGTGTTTAATATACACAGACTCTATTCCCCAACAATCTTACAGCGAAACTATATTACTAAATAAAAGGGAGTCAGGAATCCGGCCTCTCTGTATAATATAAATAGAATAAATAGCATAATTTTAGTAATACAGCTGTTGCATGAACACTACTTATGAGTGTTGTAAAGGACTTTTTAATGTCTCTGCTGACTAACGAAAAGCCGTCTGCGCAAGTCCATCAAGTCCTCACGCTATTTAAAGATATTTAGAAAGGAAAGGCACGTTAACTAAGATCCGCGGATAGAGTTTAAGCTTGCTTAAGGAGAGTATGAGGAGATAGGGCGTTGGCTTGAGCAGAATAAGGAGTTATTAAGTTACGCTAAAGACAAGATACAGTAGGCGTGCTCCAGACGCAGTGAGTATGGAGGCTAATAACTAGAATAGGTAGGTATAATTATAATGGAGAAAGTAAATGGCTTGTTGTTTGCATGTTTATGGCTGTACACGAACTGTTCACCGCTCGCGTTGAGGATGCTATATTTAGCTAGTTGAAATTGATTTGTGAAGTGTCTGGTGACGCAGTGGCTTTTGTCTGGAGTGTGAATCCGGCTCGTTCTATAGAGATCTATTTTCTAGTTAACGGTGCTCCGCCCAGCACGAAGTTGAAGCACGAGCTGGATGCTTCTTTTTGGCACATGAATGCATGATATAGTCGCTAGTGAAACCGGCTTCACCCTGAAGGCAGCTGCAACACAATTTAATCCCACTCGTAAGCGAAGTCTTGGCACCCCACTTTACGTATCGAGTAAAGCGTGATTTGCACAGGCACGTGATTTATAACAGTATAAGAAGATACTTCTCTATTATAGCTTGAGCTCACAAGGTTATGGCCGGAGCGGGGTCGGCCGTCCTCCCTGCGGCTGGTGGCGATATCCAATGTTTAATACATGCGTGACGGTTAAATTTTGCTCGTAACTTTACGCATGCTAATGCAAGCAGATAGCTCCGTATCTATACTAGTTTAGTGGTGAAGCTGCGTGATGACCTTTCCACTGTAATCACAGCATTTCAAGTCATGCACGTTTCTTCTATCGCCATCTTTCCTATGTTGTGCTCATCAGCATGCTAGCCCCCCGTGACGCGTGTGCTAGACCTTATCGATAATGTACACCACAGCACGAGGCAAATCGGGCGCACCAACGCTCTTTATTCAGCCTTGCTCCAGCCGCACCTCCCTCTATAAAGGGACGCGGCGCTGGTCTTTTCTTTCAGCCTAATCGCTCATCTAAATCCCCAGTCTTATATTGTATCTCTATTTCCTCTGTTGTGCTCCCCCACGTCTTCATGAACTCCGCCGTCAACGCTGCCGACGTAGCAGTCAATGCTATTCCCCAGAACCATCCCGATCGAGCTGCTGTCTTAAACAGCCTTGGAAACAGGCTCGGCAGGCGACTTGAGCGGACTGGATCGATGGAGGATCTCAACCGTGCTGTCGACGTTGCCGACATGGCAGTCAATGCCACCCCTCAGGACCACCCCGATCGAGCTGCTGTCTTAAACAACCTTAGAAACTGGCTCAGCATGCGATTTAAGTGGACTGGATCGATGGAGGATCTCAACCGTGCTGTCGACGTTGCCGACATGGCAGTCAATGCCACCCCTCAGGACCACCCCAATCGAGCTGCTGTCTTAAACAACCTTGGAAACAGGCTCGGCATGCGATTTGAGCGGACTGGGTTGATGGAGGATCTCAACCGTGCTGTCGACGTTGCCGACATGGCAGTCAATGCCACCCCTCAAGACCACCCCGATCAAGCTGCTGTCTTAAACAACCTTGGAAACTGGCTCGGCATGTGATTTGAGCGGACTGGGTCGATGGAGGATCTTAACCGTGCCGTCGACGTTGCTGATATGGCAGTCAATGCCACCCCTTAGGACCACCCTGATCTAGCTGGCAGGTTGAACACCCTTGGAAACAGGCTCCGCACACGATTTGAGCGGACTGGGTTGATGGAGGATCTCAACCGTGCCGTCGACGTCGCCGACATGGCGGTTAATGCCACCCCTCAAGACCACCCTGATCGAGCTACTATCTTAAACAACCTTGGAAACAGGCTCGGCATGCGATTTGAGCGGACTGGGTCGATGGAGGATCTCAACCGTGCCGTCGACGTTGCCGACATGGCAGTCAATGTCACCCCTCGGGACCACCCTGATCGAGCTGCCAGGTTGAACAACCTCGGAATTAGCCTTGGCAGGCGATTTGAGCGGACTGGATCGATGGAGGATCTCAACCGTGCTGTCGACGTTGCCGACATGGCAGTCAATGCCACCCCTCAGGACCACCCCAATCGAGCTGCTGTCTTAAATAACCTTGGAAACTGGCTCGGCATGTGATTTGAGCGGACTGGATCGATGGAGGATCTCAACCGTGCTGTCGACGTTGCTAACATGGCAGTCAATGCCACCTCTCAGGACTACCCCGTTCGAGCTGCTGTCTTAAACAACCTTAGAAACTGGCTCGGCATGCGATTTGAGCGGACTGGGTTGATGGAGGATCTCAACCGTGCCGTCGACGTTGCCGACATGGCAGTCAATGTCACCCCTCAGGACCACCCCGATAAAGCTGGCAGGTTAAACAATCTTGGGGACTTGCTCCGTATCCGATTTAAACGGATGGGTTTAATAGATGATCTTAATCGTGCCGTTGAGGTTGCCCACATGGCAGTGGATGCTACATCTCGAGACCGTCCCGATCGAGCTGGCGGGTTGAACAACCTTGGGAACTTTCTAAGCATGCGATACGAGCGGACGGGAGCGATGGAAGATCTCAATTTGGCTGCTGACGTTGCTCGCATGGTTCAGGCCCCAGGGGCTGCCGATGTGGACGAAACTTTGACGATCACATCCACAAGAGACACCATCTTCTCCCAAAGTAATGAACCGACACATTCCTCTCATACTGCCGAAGAAATAGAACGGGATGTGAAAAGGGATCTAGGAACAGCTTTGCCACACAGTGCCAAGATGAAGCAGGTGTTCATTTGGGTGGATGAACAGCTTCAAAGACGAGTTGTGGACTCCACAGCTGAGAAGCTCACATTCACTCCGCTTCTCGAGAGGACACAGTGGATGCCAAAGAGCGTGAGGAATCCAGATTTACATCCACCCACACATAAAGCGGGTTCATACCTTTCGGCCGAGGACATAGCACACAGGCTCGCTACAGACAGAAGTGCGCGGTCCGATGAGCTTCAAGACAGGATTGCGTCCATAAAGCAAAGCATATTCGTACTTTCCCAGATCAAAACGAAGTCCCCCGCAATTGCTAACATGGAAGGCCACCTGTCCGAGCTCCAAGAGAAGATTGATACGGTTGTCAAAGCCGAAAACCTAGTTTCCAAGCTCGAAGAGGCTCTTCCAGCAATTGCCAGGCTTATACACACGTTCTCCAGGATGATTCAGGGCGAACTCTCTGAAATGAAAGAAAGGCTTTCGGAAAGTGAAATACGCCACGCTGAAGAGGGACAACAAAAGCTCAGAACAATCCTTGAGCGCATAAGCAATACATGGGATGTCAGGATCTTTGCCGATTTGAATGATTTTTGCCACCTTCTTGACGACCGAATCGACTCAGTTCTAACCGTGACTGGGTCGTCCCAGAATGCGTTTGCAAATACAGCAGCCAGCTATGTCAGCTGGCGTTGGGGCCAAAGAGGGATGGATATCCTGACCTGGCTGTCAGAGTTCTTATCGGCCGCTCGATTGTCAGGGCCAAGTACCTGTAAGTGCTCACTGTATTGTAAATGGTATGGTGATCAATTTCTAACAGTAAAGATAGCTCATCCATTTCGTATGTATGGGGAGGGTGAGGATGCCGAGCCGGTATGTATCGAACTTCAAGCCCAGCTTTGCGACGAGTTCGCTGCACCTTTGTCCAAGTGTAATGTCGCAATCCGGGTTCAATGGGTCGGAGGAAGAATGGAAGAGTACTATGTTCTAGTTGCTGACGTGGCATCACAATTGGCGTGGATTGTGGCATCTTTTAAGGAACCTCCGGATAAAGGTCTGTCGTTCACTAGAGCTAAGATTGAAGATCAAACCCCGACCGGCGACCCCACTTGGAACGATGAAAACCGTAGTGCAAAATTTTGGGTTCTGCACGACAACGCTTTGGACATGGCCATGGAAGAAGATTATGGTAGGTGTTGGCACCAACTTTTCACCGGGTTGAATGTTGCTGTCGGTTTCCCCATCCCCACACGCCCTCAAGGAATGCTTGGTGTGGAATTGCCGTTATCCGTGATGACTTCTTTCGCTGGTGTCAGTTACCCCGTCGCATACAAAGGCGGGTTTGTCCTTAAGGGGTGGCGAAACGCATTATTCCCAGTCCGCACCGACCAAGATTTTGCTCTCTCTGAAACACCTTCCGCTCTACAGTGGCATCTGTTGGTTGGGAACAAAAGGCCTCGACTATATATGGCAGAAGCGAAAGAGACGGAACCAAAACTTCTCCCATTTGGAACAAAGCTATCTCCGACAGAGTTTTGCACCGCGGTTGAGCAGACGAGGCGTCATTTCTTGGGTTTGTACGAGGACGCCAAGATTCACATTGGCACCAACGGTTCCCAAGCTGACCGGATCGTACATGTCCGCGTCGATAATCGTCTGGATGTGACGCGTCTGCGCTCGCCCTTAGAATGGACCAGGGTTTTCAATGTCTCGTTTGGTGGGGGCGCGCATGGTGTATCCGCTGGGGCATCAACAGGCTTCCGAATTCGCACGCTGAAGGAGCGGCAGTTGTCTTTGGATCAGGAACGTATTCAGCGCCAACTTTTGAACGCGACAAAAACGAATTCCACCGTACTGTTCAACGTCAGGACTAGGGTCGCATGGATGCTACCCCAGATATGCGTTGTGATGCGTTTGGTACAGGCATGGACAACGGCCAACTACCCGAACACCCAAATCGATTACCCGTCCTTTGATGACATGAGCCTGGCCGGCTTAGACAGCGCCTTACAGCAATTTCTAAGGCAGCCGGCCGCAGCGGCAGCTCATATTGAATTGGAGCAGATCTTCAGCAAATTTGCCACCATCCTCGATCGGCTGCAGGACGAGGAGGACTTGAAGCCGGCAAGGCGACCAAACAAAAGGCGGTTGGCGGGCGTGGACTTCGCCCAGCTAGCAGGCTTGCCAAAGAATTACTGGATCCTAACAACTGATATCAACCTCAAATCCAGTGGCGACTGGTTACAGGTGCTGAAGAGCGACTGGAAGGATCTGGAGACGCCTAGTGCGCCTTATAGGGTGATCACTCTTTTCTGCGACGACCTCACCCTACAGCCAATCCAACCTAGGGGTCACGTGTGCGATACCTGGTACCCACCGCCTGTTGACCAGGATTACTTGATCACAACCATGCACTGCCTCAAAGAACTGACTGGAATTTATGGAAGTGATCCGGTAAAGCTCTCCCGCGAACACGTCTGGGAGCGTGGTGTTTACGGCCCGTACGACCGTTGCGACGGACGGAGTTGTGACCGGCTGCAGAAGATTGTCACAAATGGACGACGAGATAAGAGCATATCGGATATGCTATCGACGGGTTCTTATCACGCGGCCGTTGTTTTCGGGGGTGA
The DNA here is from genome assembly GCA_010093925.1 of Zopfia rhizophila CBS 207.26. NCBI lineage: Eukaryota > Fungi > Ascomycota > Dothideomycetes > Zopfiaceae > Zopfia > Zopfia rhizophila. Next base: position 29,712 of record ML994794.1, read on the forward strand.
CTTTCGCGTAGATCGCCAGAGGCGGTGTACTTCTATTGTACTACAGTAAGAGCCGGAGCCGGTGTTGCTACTGTTTACACAATATCAGCTACAACCGGCACTACAGACATCGGAGCGGCGGCCACGACAAATGGAGAGGCTATTTCACTGATGAAAACATGCTTCCAGTTGCGGCAGCAGATCCTTGGCCCTCGCCATCCTAACACAGAGTCTTCGCCCTGAATGGGAGGCAAATAGAGAATATAGAATAAGACTCCAATGCAAGCCAGCGCGAATGCGGAACGGGTTGAGCTTTATAAGCATGCTTACGAGTGATATCTTCCGGTAAACAAATTGATTTGACGCTGGGTGTCGCCACTGCAAGTAGGGAGGGCGGCCGACCCTCACCAGTCACGACCTTGTGAGCTCGAGCTGTGATAGAAAGTATCTTCTTGTACCGTTATAAATCACGTGCCTGTGCAAATCGCGCTTTACTCGATACGTAAAGTGGGGTGCCAAGACTTCGCTTACGAGTGGAATTGAATTGTGTTGCAGCCGCCTTCGGGGTGAAGCCGGTTTCGCTAGCGACTGTACCCTGGGACAAGTGGAACCCAAGGTACTAGTTGACCAGAGCAGGAAGAAGGCTTTTTCATCTCGGACTTACTCTTAACCTCATTACTGTCATACTCTCTCTCAGCTCCCGCTTCTTAGCGGTCGCTACGGCAAACCGTCGTGGAACCCGGAACCCCGATGGCCCCGACAACCCCTGAACGCAACCCCAGTCCAGCAACCCAGGAAGATCCATCAGCCCCAGAAAAACGCCGGGAAAGAATGCTGTCCAGGAAGGCCCAGGACACACAAAATCAGGAAGCACTAACTAGTTGGACTAAGAAACCCCGAGCAGAAAAGGACATTGAGCTTATGGAACTGATAAAAAACCTGAAGGAGATCATACTTCAACAGAGCCTCATCATCAACGAAGTGAGAGCAGAACAGCAGACCCTGAAGGACCAGAATGCCGAGCTTAAAGAGGAGATCCGCAAGCTGAAGACCTGACTCAATACCCTCTCAGTAGTACTCCCTTCAACGCGCTTATGGGCGTCAGTAGTAGCAGACCAAAATACAACAGTGCTAGGAGCTATTCTTACGCGAATAATAAGCTAAGAGAGTCTTAGTAGAGACTTAAAAAGCATCCGAATCAGTACACAGCGAAATAACACTAATACTGAGGATAAGAAGAATGAAATATTTAAGAGATATCTCCTAACAGACTTAGCAAATACTCACATCTGAAATGCCCTATAGAATAATAATACGATGAAAGAAACCTAGGTAGCAGGGATTAGAACAATAAAGACTAGATACGTGATCTGATTTAGGGACGAAAAATCTACCTAACTAGCTAGGTCCTATACTGCATAGCTTAAAGCACTAGGAAATAGTATAAAGCTTACTATACTACACTTCAGAATAGTGGTATATTATATACTAATAGAGAATATTACTCTACTAGAGAATCAATCAGAGGTTATTAAGAAAATCATAGAAGAAAATAATATAAGAAGTAGAAGCCACTAAATTATAGAAGTTACATAACTAAAGAGATAAGATAAACTATTAGAGAATATAGTAATTCTTAAAGTATAGTTCAAAACAATAAAAGCAGCAGAATAGATAATTAATAATAAAATAGTATTTAAGTAGAGATATATTAGCAGTATTAAGCAGTATTAAGTTAAAAAGAAATAATACTATTAATACTAAGAACTAGGCTATTTAGCGTGGTTTTGTAGTAAAATAATAAGATATAAATACTATGTAAGGGAGTATGACCGTAGAAAGTATCCTTCTAACATAAAAGTAAAATACATAAACTATAATAGTATATACCTAATTAGAGATTATATATACAGAAGCTAAATAACTTTTAGTAACTAATAATAAATATAATAAATCTCTAGACCTTATAGTTAAATATTATGAAATCTAAAGCAGACATAAAAACTTTTATTAATAATAAATAAATATAAAATCTCGATATTCTACTCATTCAGGAGCTATTAATAACTATATATAAAACTTATATTAATTACTAAGAATAGTAACTTTACCTGCCTATATATATAAACAAAAATATTAGGAAATAAGGCCTAATATACGTAAATAAGTAGATCTCTATATTAGGGCACTACTAGCTACAGTATAATAGCCTAAACGTAATAGTAATAAAGATTTAAATAAATAAAATTAAACTATTAATTTTCTTAGTATACATCCTACTACTTAGCTATTAATAAATATTAGAGAAAATCTTAATACAAACTACGCTAAATAAAATATAAACTATAATTAAAAAAACTATAATAGATACTAAATTTATTTAAATTATATTTATAAAAGACTTCAACTGTTACTACCTAGTATAAAGTAATAAAGTAGTTAATTATTTACTACTAAGATACACTAAAAAGCTACTTACTTTTATTTAAAATAATAAAATATAATAGTGCTTACTAAGTGGAATCTTAATATTCTAGTTATTATTTTATTTTAGAATAAAATTAACTATTAACCTAAATCTAATAGACATATCTGAGAAAGTTCTTAGATATTATTTTTACTATAAGAACTATAAATCTAACTATAAAGTAACTTACTATAAATAAAATCTTTAATTAAAACTAAGTGCAGAACAAAAACCACGTAAAGTATTTAAAAGAGTAAAATAAAAAAATATTAGAAAGATAATATAAATAATATTAGGTAAACCCTAAAATATTAAGACTATAATCTAGCTAGAATAATAAGTTAATAACCTAATTCAGGCTATCTTAAAAGTAGTTAAGAGGTATATACTAATTGTAAATTTATTTTTATATACTAAATAATAGTTTACCCCAGAGCTCAAAACACAGTAAATAAAAGTTAATAAAATAAAAAGAAAATAATAAAAGAGTTACGTAATAAAAGAAAAGGAGAACCTAATTATAATAATATTATTTACAGAAATACAGGCTAAATACTGAGAATAGACTTAAAAAATTAAGTAAATAAAAGCTTTATACTGGAAAGAATTTTTTAATAATGCTAGATCAGAAAGCCTATAGAAAATAGCTAAGTATATAAACTTAAGAAATAACTATATTAATATATTTTCTCTTAAAATAGATAGTAGAGAAGCCGTTGATAATAATAATAAGACTTAAATATTTCTAAAAAGTTTTTTCCTAAAAATAGCTGAACTAAGCCCTAAAGTAATAACTATAGTAAAAGAAGAAATCTTATAAATATTTATTACTAAGAGAGAGATAGAAAGAGTGCTAGAGACTATAAAAGAAAATACTATCTTAAAAAACAATAACCTACTAATACTAGTCTAGAAGAAAATATGGAAATATATATTATATATTATTACCTAAATCTTTAAAGGATCTATCGACCTTGGCTATTACCTAATAAAATAGAAAATAGTAATAATTATCGTCCTAAGGAAGTAGGGGAAACTAGACTATATAATACTAAAAATATACTAGCTAATTTTTTTTCTTAATATACTTAAAAAGCTACTAGAAGTAGTAATTATATGATGTTTATTATACTATATAGAAATATATAAACTACTTCTAGATATATAGTTTAGCGGAAGACTAAAACGTATAATAAAATAAGTACTTTTAATTCTAGCTAACGCTATTAACTAGGCTTAGCTTAAGAATAAAGTAATTATACTAATTACTTTTAACCTTAAGAGGGCCTTTAACGGCGTTAATAAGCTAATACTAAATATACACCTAATAGAAAGCAGCATCCCTATAATTATAAGAAAATAAATATAAAGTTTCATAAAAGGAAGAATAGTAAGTATTAAGTTTAATAACTTTAAAACTAAAGTAGTTTCTTTAGAGAAC
>ML994795.1:0-33576 GCA_010093925.1 Zopfia rhizophila CBS 207.26
GTAAGATTACAGGAGCATATAAGAGAACACCAACAACAGCCATTGAGAGAGAGATAGCAGTCCCACCAATTACACTTTACATAGACACTATAGCTCTCCAGAGGACCCTAGACACTAGCCAGGACCCAGTAGAAAAAAAGACAGCAAGCACCCTTAACGACATCTGGACATCGCTAGCGAGTCGACAGCGGATCGCAACACGACCGCCGACTCCACTGGAAAAGCTTCGAAACCGGGCAAAAGAATGCAAGAAAGAAGTCCTGGCCTATCCCATAAGAGAAACCCCTAGAAACCACCAGCACCGACGGGGACAGAGACGTGCAGGGGAAACACAAGCATACTGCACCGGCGGCCATCAACATCGCTGGCGCACAGCCACCCTCACCTCAAAGTGGGCAGACAAGAAGTGGCAACGCTGATGGCAAAGCGCAGTAAAAGGACAGACAGCGACTACCTGGCGCACCCCATGAGAAACACCTACGATCCCACTCTACGAAGGACTCCTAAAGGTAGAAGCCACCGCTCTGCTCCTACTACACACAGAAGTCCTTAGCCTCAACGCCTGGCTAGCAAAAATAGGGGTCCCAAATAAGTTCCCATGGTGTAACTGCGGCTGGCCAGTGCAGACCGTACGCCATATTCTTCTCTACTGTCCTAGGCTTGAGAGAACCGAACTAATAGCGTCATTCCCATCAGAACGACTAGACAGGATACTAAGCCAGAGAGATAGCGCTCAAGCAGCCGCAAAGTGGTTTATGAGATCGGGAATACTCGCTCAGTTCCATGCAGCAAAAGCAATTAATACTAAGGAAACAGACCACTTCCGCCCATTCCAGAGCCTAGACCAATGGTAGGAGAAAGAAAAAGGGGGTATAAGGGAAAGAAGGAGATGAGATCGTCCGCGAGACGCGAGCGCAATGGCTAAAAACGCAGACCCCACAAAAGGCAAGATGGCGGGGAAGAAGCGCTACGACAGCGGAGCGTCGGCGCCCCTCCAGCGTGGCACGTCAACGTGTTTTCTCATTAGTGAGTTTTTCCCATAGAAGGAATTGGCCTGCATGGACCCATTAGGGGGACCGAATCAGGCGGTAAATAGAAATAATAATAATAATAAATATAATTATTTTTATAATTTTTAATAATGTTTTTAGGCTTTAAGTTAATTTAATATAAAAAAGTATATATTTAAAATAAAAAATTATAAAAAAATAAGTTAATATTTTAGTAAATAAACTTTAACTTAAATAAAATTTAAACTTTAAATAAAAAATATTTATACTATTTATTATAGTTGGTAATAAGTAAGAGTTTATTATAAGCAATAATTATAAATAAAAGGTAGTAAACTAACTAAAAAAGAATTATTAGCTATTAGTAAAAAAGCATATATAAGAACTTAACACTAGATAAAAAATATAATAAACATTTTAAAAGACTAAACAAAAAATAGAGCTTTTAGCTAATATTATTAAAGTAATTAATAAAGCTAATAATAAAAAAAACACATAATGTTTTACGTGTAAGGTTATGAGTATAATATAAATAATTAAAACTAATAGAAACTAAGTAGCTATAGTAGAACTAGGTAGTAAATAAATTATAAATTAAAAATTTACTATATAAAAGGTATTCCCTTTAGCTTTTAAATAGTTTCTTTTTTTATACTTATTTTCTTATTCTTAAAGTAACTTTCTAGAATTGTTATGTAATAAATTAGTTAAACTATTCTTATTACATTTTTATATTATTAAAATAATTATAAAAGTAAGTTATTATATATTTTTATGTTATTACTAAAGTATTTAACTTAGTATATACCTATACTTACTACGTTAAAAAAATCTATATATTATTTTTTATAGTATAATAATAAAGGCTACGTAATATTTTATTATATAAAAATCTTAAGTACGTAAAAGCTATAGCTTATTTTATAATACTATAAGTCTCTATAAGTTACATAACTTATATATAATAATAATAGGTTTAAGTAGTTTAATTTTAGTACTAGTATTATTTATAGCCTAAATTATGTAGCAATAATAGACATAAATTATAAAGCTATAATAAATAGTTTTTAAACTTAAGAATTAAATAAATATATAAGTATATGTATTAAGTATTAAGATTTAACTACTTAAAAGATTTAATAGTATAAAAAAACATTTTAAAAAATTTCTTATAAAAATAGAAATATATACTTAATTTAATAAAGCTACCTTTTCTAAAAAATAAAACAGAATTCTAGTAATAGAAATATATATAGAAGGTAAAGCTATAAACTAATTTAAATTTTTAGCTAAAAATTACATAAAAAAAAAGATAACACATTAAAAATATTAAATAAAACTAAAAAAGTATATAAAAGTTATAATAACTTTATTTAATAAATTATAGTAGTTTTTAAAGAAATTAATAAAAAACGTTCTGTAAAACAAAGAATACAAAACCTATAATAAATAAAATTAGTTTTAGTATATACTATAGAATTTTAATAACTATAGTTATAAATTGACTAAAATAATACACTATTAATAGCAGCTTATTATACTAGACTTAAGAATTAAATTAAAAATAAACTAGCTAAAAGAAATTAATTAAATAACTTTTAAGCTTTTATAAAGTCTACTGTATATATAAATAATTAATAGTACAAGTGTAAACTAGAACGTAAAAAGAGTTAAGTAATAACTATAAAAAAAAAAGAAAATATTAATATAGTAAGAATAGGCTTATAATAAAATAAACGTTAATAAAATCTAAATTAAAAAGCTATTATAAAAAAAAAGCTAAAAAAAGTAGCTTATAACTTAAAAATATTATAAGCAACTTAATAAGAAAGCATGTCTAAAATATAATAATATTAAACACTTTATAAAAAAATACTTAGATAAGAAATTAAGAATTATAATAATTAGAATAAAACCTAAGCCTATAAAATAGAACCTATAGTAAAATAAAACTCTATTAGTTAAAGTTATTTGTAAAAAGCTTAATAATAATTAGTATTAAATTTATAAATTTAATAAGTATTATAAAAAAAATTATAAAAAGAGCATTAGAAAATAAAGCACAAACTTATAAGTAATTAGTAAAAATCTAAAAAAGTATTATAAAAAATAATAAAAAAATAATACTATGTAATAAATATAAAAGTAGAAAACCTTATACTTTAAGAGATTAATAAAAAAAAGTAACTATTTTAAAAAATTTAACTTTTAGTGTATAAAGCTTTTAGAATTATAATAATAACTATTTAGTAGTAACTAAATAGAAATATATATTAAATCTATAAATTAGACTAATATTTAGATATAAATTATAAAACCAAGCATTAGAAAATTATGCTAAAAGAGAGGTTTTATAGTTTAAAAAACTAGTTAGAATAAGTAGTATTTTTATAGCATAATAGTCTTATAGGAAAAACAGTATCTTAGTTTCTTATAAAAATTTAATAAGGAAAACTATATGTTCTTAAGAATTAAAAAAAAGACCTAACTTAAATGAAATAAGAAACTAAGCTAAAAAGTAAAAATAATAAGTATAATAAAGTAAAAACGCCTTTACTTATTATATAAATTAAAGATACTAATATCTTTTAATAATTAAAGAATTAGAAATGTTAGATTTGTAAATTAGTTAACTATATAGAAAAAGCATACGTATAAGCAATATATTTAATTTAAATAAGAAAACTAAAAAAATAGAAAGCATATAAAAAAGTAGTAAAAAAATAAAAACTTAATAAATAAATTTTAAAAGCCTTAAATATTATAGTTAATATAAAAGACAAAGACAGCTAATAAAACTATTTATACTAATAATAATATTAGAAGGAATATACGTTAGAATATAAATACTATAAAAAAAATTAGCTAGTATTAAAATAACATATAATATTATAAACTCTCTTACAAATTTTTTTTTCTAAAATAGAAATGTTTAGTTTATAGAAACAAAGTTAAGTAAAAGTATAGTAAACTATTATATTTAGTATACTACTATAACTACTACTTTATACACATTAAATAAAAGTACTTTAAATTAAAAGATAAGAATTAAAAACATAATATATATAATTTTATATTAAAAAACTGGATAGCTACTAGTAAAAAGCTTAAGCTAGTAGCATAACTATTAAGGCATTTAGACTATAATAAACATAGCAGAAACTATGTTTTTATCTTAATATAAAAGTAAATAAAAATCTTTAAAAATACTAGTAAATAGTAAAGTAGACGAAATATTTATTTTAAATTAATAAATTAAATGGAATAATATATTACACTAGAAAAAGACATATCTAATAAAAGTAAAATAAGTAAATAATAATATAGTAACTTTTAAAAAAAGTTTAATTAATCTAGAAATTATAGTAATAAAGCTAAAAGCAGTAAGCTATAGAAATATTTACTATATTAATATTCTAGACATAAGAAAGCTAAATATAATTCTAGAATAAAATTAACTCTTATTATATAATCTAATAATAAATTAGTAATAAAAAACTATTTAATAGTATAATTTAGTAAAAGAAGTAGTATAAATATAGAAACTAGAAGTAATAGGGAAATACTCTAAAATAGAAAAAATCTTATATAAAGCTATATAACAATTACAATAATAATAACTATAAAATATTAAAGTAGTATAAATCTAAAAATAAGCTTTAAACACTACTAAAGCCTAAATATCTTAAGAGTATTAGAAATTTACATATTTATTTAGTAAAAAAGAGAAGAATACACTTTTAAAGTATTAACTTTAAAATTATAAAATACTAGTTAAAAATAAAAAAGAGTTTAAACTAAAATTAATATATTCTTTATTAAGAGTATAGTAAAAAGAATTAAAATAGTATATTAAGCAAAACCTTAAAAAGAAATATATATAACTAAGTAAGAGTCTAATAGCTTTACTAATATTATTTATACTTAAGAAAAATAGAAAGCTATAATTATGTATAGATTTCAAACAATTAAATTAAACTATAATAAAAATTTAATACCTATTACTATTAATTTAAAAGCTAATAGACAGACTCTAAAAAGCTTAATAGTTTAGTTTATTTAATATCTATAAGAGATACTATAAGATTTGAATTAAGTAGAAATACAAATAGTTAACAGTATTTAAAATAAGATATAGACTTTTTAAGTACTGTATTATACTATTTAAATTAACAAACATGCTAGTAACTTTTTAAATAGCTATTAATTATATACTTTATAAATACTTAAATATATTTATAATAGCATACTTAGATAACGTGCTAGTGTATATAAGTAAAACACTTAAAGAGCATAAAATATACATTAAAAAGATCTTAAAAAAGCTTTAAGAATATAACCTTTTTATTTAGCTAGAAAAATGTAAATTTCACGTTATAGAAATAGAGTTTCTAGAATTTATTATTTTAAGAAAAGAAATCTTAATAAATTTAAAAAAGTTAATAGAAATACATAATTAGCTAATACTAATAATAGTAAAAGAAATATAACGTATTTGATAAGTAAGTTATATGGATAAATAAGCTATATACCTTATTAAAAAAACGCGACCTATTAACTTTTAAGCACAATACATCAACAAAATAACACTTAATTAATCTATAATAAAAGTAGGCTATTTTTAGCTATTTTAGTAATTAAAAGAAACTAACTACAAAGCGTATAAATCGCTGCGGTAGTATATAATATCTTTAAATTAATACTAAGAACTTAATATACTAGAATAATTTCATAATGTGATTATAAGCCTAATTTAAAGAAGCTTACTAAGCTAGAGAAATTAGTTATTATTTAGTATATACTTAACCTAGATTTATAAGGGTTTCTTTTTAGGCTTAGTGTTATAAGAAATATAGCTAATTAACTACTTACTACGTACTCTAATACCTAGGTTAGTATTAAGTAACCAAAGAACTTTATACAGCAAACTCTAGAAGTTAAAATAGTATATAATTAAAAGTATAATTACTAGAGAGCTTTATGTAAGAATTCTGAGATTATTAAGCTTTAGTTTAACTATATATAGTATATAATTAAGAAGTATAGTATTACTAAAAAAGATATTTATAACTTTAATAAGACTAGCTTCCAGATGGGCGTTATTTTAGGCGGTAAAATTATTATAGACTTTAATAAACATAATTAATATAAAACAGTACAGCCAGGTAATCACGAGTGAGTTATAATAATCTAGGGTATTAATACTCAAAAATAAGTAATCCTATTATTTATTATCTTTATAGGCATGTACTACCTTTCTGTATGGTACAAGAGCAATAATATACCACTAAATTAAGTTATTTTATTAAGTAATAATAGCTAGATAAATAATAAGCTTAGTATTAAGTAGCTATAGTACTTTAATAAGTATATAAAGGATTATATAGTAGGCATATGTCGTCTGCTAATTATTAGTAGCCATAAGAGCTATAATTTACTTAAATTTTAGTAACTTTATAAAAAAAAGAATATTATTATACTTTATATGCTATCTCATTCGTTATATTTACTTTAGCTACTTAATATAAGCTATTTTTTACCTCTAAAAGAAATATATAGGTGCTAAGTTAAGGATCTTATTTATAACCATATTTACTATATTATAAAGCTTAAGTTTCTACTAGTATTTAAAGTAGCTTATTAAGTTATATTTACAGAAAATAATATCTACGCAGACTTTTAAGATACTAGCTTAATTCTATTTAACATAAATACTATACTTTTAAAGCTTAATATTCAGCTTCAGATGCTATCTCTATCTATAAAAGAAGAAACTATTTAGGAATTAAAAACACCTAAAACTACTACTAAATTAGGGTTTTAAAAGGCTCTAATTTATAATTAAATTAAGCAGCATTAAAATAGCTTACTTATTTATATTTTTAAGTTAATTTATTAGCTTATAAAGGGTGCTAAGCTGATAATGCATAAAGCTATACTACTATACTTAAAAGTCACTAAACTTTAGAAAATAAATAAGCTTATAATATAGTATAAGAAGCGTAAAAAGAAGCGGATTTAAAAGTAAAAGACACTAATAAAAGCTAAAAGCTTAGAGATAATTACTTAAGTAAATATTAGTATATAAATTAAAGATAAAAAGTGCTAGAAAAAAGAGCACGCTAAAGTTAATATATTATAATAAAAGTGCTATAAACGCTGTTACGAAACTAGATATAACTTAAGAATATATGAAAATACTAAGAAATAGACTAGCTATCTACTAGCCAAATATTATAGCAATAGCTGCTTATATTAAGTTATTATTTATTTATAAAATAGTTAAATCTTAGTAAGATACACAGCTTACTTATTTATATAGCTTATTTATAAAAGGTATAGCTTATTATATAATATTTTTATAAGCATATAAGCCTTTAGACTTTCTTTTCTTAATAAGTGAGATTTTAATTAATAAGAGAGCCTCACTCACAGCTCTTAGCACCCCATTAAATAAAGTTAATCTTAAGTATCTATAATCTTCCTAATAATATATTAATATAATGCTTTTAGGATAAGACTATAGGCGCTGTAGATATCTCCTAATAGAAATAAGCTTTTATAATTACCTTTAGGAAAATTAGTAGGCGAAAATTTAGTAAAATAGTAAATAATTTAAGCATCCCTAAGTTAACTATAAGTACTATTTACTATTAAGCTTAAAATTAAGCTAGTGATGATAATATTTACGTAATATTAGTTTTAATACCTTCTTAATCTAATTATCCTAGTAAGAAACTAAAGGTGGAGGATGGTAGCAAGCTATCTAGTTAAATATATAAAATAATAATTAATAAAAGAAACTAGAAAATAGTAACTATAATTTACTTAGTTCTTTAAGAAGTTAGTATTAATAAACTTAGCTAAAGATAGGTTAAAAACGTTATAAAGGAGTACTAAGATTCTAAACATAATTATACAATTATTTGAAAAGTATAGCCTAAAAAAAGTAAGCTAGATAAGAAGGATAAGAAGTAGCAAGTTAACTACTTATAGTAGTTAATAAATAAGTACAACCTACATTTCCCTAAGCTTATATTCGTTTATTATAATAAGACTTTAAAGCTTTTTAGAGGTATTAATAACTATAGAGGTAAGTAAAAAATCTCTATACCTTAAGATTATAACATTAATTTAAATAACTTTACTATATACATTAATTCTTCTTAGTTCTTTTTTATAATTTGTGTTGCTATATTCTCTTATGTTACTTACTTATATAAGAGGCCTTATATTACCTAGGTAGCTATCTCTAAGATTAAAAAAGATTACTTAAAAACTAGAGTTATAGCCGCTAATGAAGAAGATTAATTATATTATAAGTAATAGTAAAAACAGGCCCTTATTCCTAGCACGCCTAAGTATAAACAATTGGAGGAGATTAATAACAAAATTAAAGCTAAGAACGCTGAATATTATCGTTAATACCTAGGCTATAGTAGAAAGGGCTTATATAATAGGAAATCACCAAAACAAGTCTTCAAGCACGAGATTTTTATGTATACTAAAGATAAAGATATGAACGTGATCTGGTACGCTGAAAATATATTAAAGAAATACGTATTTCCATACTATAAGGCAATCAGGGAGGAGAATTAAGGATTATGAATTTACTTTATAGAAAATAATATTTATCTCTACCAGACTACTCGTTATTACCTCTGTTATATAATTCGTAAAAAGAAAATTAAGTTTGCTTTTTACTTATTTTAGTTACTAAATTTACACCTAATTAAGCACTGTTTTGGCAGGTTAGAAGGTTTTATTAATAGTTATACTATAATATCTTCTTTACAAATAGTAAAGAAAAAGATAGAGAGATAGGTAGAGTCAGTTTAGCAGAAAAATCCTATAATAAAATTATATATAGCTAAATATCTCTATTCTAACTACTTTATACGCGTAGTAAAGCTCTGTATTAAATATTAGAATAATAATAACTTCTATATATAAGATAAGCGAAAATATTCTAATTATTTTAGCCTATTTTCGATAATTTTTAGTTGTTTTATTATAACAGCTAATTTTAATAAGGTTGCTAAGAATAAGCTTATTATAATTTATAAAAACATTATATAATAAGCTGCACCCTTTATATCAAAAACATTAGTTCTTTTTAGAATTTATAAATTTTTATAGAAAGTTTATAAAAAAATATTTAAGAATTACAACACCTTTAATAAAGTTAACTAAAAATGGTAATAAATTTAGTTAGAGGTAAAAATAATAGTAAGTATTTAAAAAACTTAAAAACAAGTTTACTTAAGTACTAATATTAAAAATATTTAACTTAAAATTACTTATTATACTAGAAATAAATGTATTTAATTATATAATAGAAGTAGTTTATAGTTAATAATATAATAATAAATATTTTTATTTTATAAACTATTTATTAAAAAAACTTACAGAAGCTGAGTTAAATTATAACGTTTATAATAAAAAGCTATTAGTAGTAATAATAGTAGTAGTAGTATTAAGAAATAACAAATTTACCTTAAAAAAGCTAAGTATTAAGTAGAAGTTCTTTTAAATTATAAAAACTTAATAAGCTTTATTACAATAAAAAAGCTAAACTAAAGATAGATATACTAATTAAAAATACTAGCTATCTATAATTTCAAGATATTCTACTAAAAAGAATTAGAAAACAGAGTAGTAAATAGACTTAGCTAATAATTAAACTATATAAAATAACGTAAACTAATATTAAGTGTAGTATTAACAGAAAAATTAAACAAATCTATAAATTATAATCATCTAAAAATTATAATAATTAATTAATTTAAAGATTATTAAATAGACTAAATTAAATAGCATTTTAATAGAGAACGTAAAATAAATGTTAATAACTAACTAGAAAAATAGCCTAAATACATGAATAGACTTATTTATGTACTAGTAACTTTATATAAAAAATTAATTAAAGAAAATTATAAAGCTATTACATATAAACACTAAAAAAATAGAAAAGACTATAAAGTAAATCTCTAGAAATTTCTATATTAAAGAGTTGAAATAAAAAATAAGGGAAGTAATTAAAGCTTATTTAAAATATAAGAAAAATAAACTCATATAATATAAGCTTTATAAACTTTTATAACTATTAAAAATACTAAAACAGCTATAGTAGTTAGTTTTAATAGACTTTATTATAAAATTACTATTATTTAAATAACTAGAAACAAATAGAAAATATAATGTAATACTTATTATTATAAATAGAATAACTAAGTATGTATATTTTAATTTAATAGTTATAAATTTATTAGCAAAAAAACTAGCATATAAAATCTTAAAAATAGTAGTTTTAAAATATAAAATGCTTAAAGAGTTTATTATTAATTAAAATAAATTATTTATATTACACTTCTAAAAAACCTTATTAGCTAAATTAGAGTTAAAAAATGTAATAATATAGAATATTTAAGTGAATATTATAAGACACTAAAGTAAATATTACTGCACGTAATGTTTTTTAAGATATAAGTATAATACTACTATTATAAGTATAGTATTATTATTATATAAGTATAATATTATTATTACACTTATATTATACTTACACTTTAATATTATTTAAGATTATAAAATAAAAGACTTGTTACTTATCCTTTAGTTTAATAGAATTTAGCTTTAATTTATTTTACTAGTGTTTACTTACTACTATATTAACTTTCTATTACAAAAAATAAGCTTTTAATAAGCTTTTATTTTTAAATAAATAAGTAAATAAAGTATACTAATTAAACTCTAAAATAATATTTAAGAATATATGTTAATTACTTTTAAGAAAATTAAATTAAATTCTTACTTTTAGTATAGTTTGCCTATAATAGTGTAAAATTATTTATAACTAATATATTACTATTTTATACTAATTACAGGTATAAGTTATTAGCTTATAAGAAACTATATAAATTAGAAAGTAAATTTTATTAAGTTTAGAATAAAATAAGATAACTATAGAACTTATATAATAATTTTAGTAAATTGATTATTTTAAAGAACTTACAAACTATAAAAGGTGCTAATAAGTTAAAAGTTAAAAAATTAATTTTTAAGAAAAGAAATAAAGTTTTCCTACTACGTAAAAATTTGAAAACTAAATAGTTAAATAAAAAACTAGATTACGTTTAAATTAAACTATTTGAAATTAGTAAAGTTATTAAACTAGTTAACTATAAACTAAAACTACTAAAAAATATAAAAAGCTATTTAGTAGTTTATATATTATTACTTAAACTAGCACCACTAAACGTACTAATAGTAATAGATATAAACATAAAACTATACTAGCTAGAGTATAAAGTTAAAGAAATTTAAAGACTATAATAATTCAAATATTAGTAGAAATATCTAGTTAAATAAAAAAACTATAAACTAGAGGAAAATACCTAAAAACTTATTAAAAACTTAAAGTAATATTTTAGAATAATTAACTAGTTTTATTTAAAGAATTTAGTAATACTAGATTCTAAAAAAAAATCTATACAGCCTTTTAGTTAAAGAAGATATTTAGAAAAAAATTAGTAAAAACAGTAGATAAAAATATTATAAGTTGTAATAGTTTAAAAATCTTTTATTTTTCTTTTTTTTTTCTAGATTTTATATCTTCTTAATTAAAGTAAGCTTATAGGTAAATAGTTTATACTTATAACTATTAACTAAAGCAAGCTATTTATATAATTATTACTAATAAAATTAAGTCTTTAGCTTAAAGTCTTAAGTATACTTTAGCTACTTTTAAAGTTACTTTTTTTTAATAAAAAACTTATTAAACTTTTAAATAGAAACTATTAGATTATACTTTTAAAAATATTTAATACATTTAAAACAATAGCTAGATAAGAAATTTATAAAATAATAAAAATTCTTCTTTTTACATAAACTACATAGAGTTGGTATAAAATAATTATAATTTTAAATTAATTTTATAAAATAATAATTATAAATAGTTAAAAACTTAATTTTTGTTATAGTGTGATCTTGTAGAGACTGTTGCTTCTAAGTTTATTTAAATTAAGTACTATATAAGGTTTTTACATAGGCCATACGGGCCTTCTTATCTCTAAAATCTTATATATATTCTATTTATAGTCTCTATACGTAGCTTTATAAATTACGTCTTATAATCTATTTTATATTATATATTATTATTATAGTTACTGATTTTGTTTGTACTTTATTATCTTTTAATATTATATAGCTTTATCTTTACATGTTAGTTCTATAGCCCCTGCTAGTCCTATAAAATAAAAATAAATTCCTATAATTTATATAGAAATAATTATAAGAATAGCTAGACTATATTATAGTTCTTTATAGTATTTATAAAGGCTAACTATAGTAACTTACTACTACTATAATAGAGATAATAGACTTTTATAAGTAAATTATAATACTTAAAAAAGTCTATAGCTACTAGAAAAAGAAGTTATAAAAAGGTTAAGAGTAGATTATAGATTTATATATATAACTATAGTCTAAAAGCCTAATACCTACTGTCTTTACTATTTTTATTATTTCTACTATTTTTATTCTTATCTCTATCTCTATCTCTACTACTATTTTAATTAAAACTAAACTGTTTATAATTATACTATCTCTATTTACTTTTATTCTGTTTTTAATTTATATCCTCTCTAAATGCCTATCTAACCCTAATAAGTTTAGTAGTAATTAAAATAACTTTTAATACTTTATAGCATAAATTTATATAAAGATAATTATAAATTAAGACTGCTTCCTTACTGCTGAATTCTATATAGCTTATATAAATAAATAACTTAAAGATACGCTATATAAGTAAGTCTTTCTGTATATTACTAATAGTATCTACTATTTACTAGACTACTCTGTAATACTAGAAATCCTAGAGTAAACCTATAAAGACCTAAATTAAGCCTATAATACCTAACAGAATCTGTTTAAATTCTGTTAGAAAAACTAAAAATTTAGTGTTTTTTTTAGTAGAATTCTAATAGTTAGCTTTTAAATTTAGTCTATTTAAAAACTCTTTACTAACCCTTCTAGAGAACGTTGTCTCTAAGAAATTATAAAATATACTATTTTATAATCTATTACTAAACTACTAGTACTATCTGCTAGTCTATTATTTATAAGACCTTAAGAATTACTACTATTATTATAACTTAGCTGCTTCTGTAAATAGCTATAAGACTTATAATCTTTAGCTTATAATCTAAATATATATTACTTTTTTATTAATAATTATCTTTACTGCTTTTACTACTGAACCTATAGATCTAAGCTATTACTATTAACTAAATTTCTTAAGCTAGAGCTATAAAAAACACCGCGAATACTATTACTATAACTTAAAAAGTTATTTTATTATCTACTATCCTTACTCTAATATCTATTAGTTCTAAAGTATCTTTATTTATATGCTATTAGGTTTATTATTTCTGTTTTTTATTTATTTCTCTACTTATTTTTATACCCTACTATATTCTCTACTACGTAGTTTAGTAAAAGCTTTAAGCTATAGTTAAGTTATACTCTAGCTTTAGAACTATACTCCCATAAAATCTCCGCTATCACTATCTATAAAATATTAATTAAAGAAGAGCTTAATTTATAATTTTATATTCTTATACTATCTACTAAACTAACTCCTACTACTACTAAATACTTAATATAGTCTATTAGCTATATTGTTATTATTTATAGCCTTATTAATAACAGAGCTAAAAGAGACTTCGTTGACTAAAATTAGATTATTTTTATAGACTTCTAGCTAGAACAGCTAAAGAGACCATTCTATCTTAATATTATAAATAAAACTAAGTTTTATAATAAATCTATTACCTTATATATTACCGCAAGGCTCTGTATTAATAACTATACTAAAATAATCTATCTGTTTATAATTATCTTAAGGTTGCATTCTATTATACTAAGAGTATACTAGTTATAATATTATAATCTTTAAATTAACTAGGCTATAAATACTCTTATATTTAATAGCTTATTTTATTATAACTATTATAAAAATCTATTTATCCTAGTATAGACCTATAGGGATATCTCTATTCTATAGAAATTAACTTCTAAATTCTGCCGTAACTAGAAGGACTGTAGGAAGCTAAATATCTATTCTATATTCTTAAAAGCTTATATTATATATACTTATTATAGTAGCTATTATCTATTTACTATCTCTATAAAGAATATTAAATAAGCTTTTATTATAATTAAAAGTATAAATTTATAAAAAAAGCTCCTGCCTAATACCCAGAAATTTCTATTCTAGTTCTATTAGTTTTTTTTACTAGAAGAAGCTGAAAACTTGTTGCTGTATTATTTATATAATTATAATATTTAGCTAATAAAAGGAAAAACCCTACCCTTCGGCTGTTTATACTTAATATTTTATATAAAACTATAAGTACTCTAGAAATAGCTTAATAAGAATCTTTAGAAAGAATTTATTTACTCTAGTAGCTTCTTAACTATATTTCTAGTCCTATTTATAAAAAAGGCAGATAGAGGACTCTGATTCTGCGTTAACTACTATATACTAAATAAAATTATAGTAAAAAACTATTACTCACTACCACTAACTAAAGAACTACTAAATAATTTAAAGAGGATATAATACTTTTTTAAAATTAATATCCTATAGGCCTTTAATAACTTTTATATTAAAACTAGTTAAAAGTAGCTTACGGCATTTTAAACCTATTTTAGTTTATATAAGATACTAGTAATATTATTTAGGTTAATAGATATCCCTATAACCTTCTAGCAGTATATAAATAATATTTTATAGAAATACCTAAACTACTTTTATACTATTTATATAGATAATATTCTAGTCTATAGTTATACTTATGCTAAATATGAAGAATACTTTTATTTAATACTAAAAAGCCTATAAAAAGCAGGCCTACACGCAAAAGCGGAAAAGTATAAGTTCTTTATAACTAAAACCTAATTTCTAGGCCTAATTATAGGCCGTAATGGTATCTATATAGACCTAAAGAAAATTAAAATAATAACTAGCTAAGTAATATTAACTTATGTTATAAATATATAGGTGTTTATTAACTTCATAAACTTCTACTACTATTTTATATAAGAATTTTCTTGTATTACTGCTCCACTAATCTATCTAATACGAAAGAATATACTATTTAACTAGAATAATAGCTATAAGAAAGTTTTCTAGAAATTAAAAATAGTATTTACTATAGTACCTATTCTAGTATTATTTAATTAGGAAAAAAAAGTTATTATTAAAATAAATATCTCTAACTACGTCTCTGCAGGAATACTATTATAATATAAAGATAATAGTATTTTATAGCCTATTATATTCTTCTTAAAAAAGCACTTAATAATAGAGTATAATTATAAGATCTATAATAAGAAACTACTAGTAATTATTTACTGCTTTAAAAAATAGTAACTAGAACTTAAAAAATATGTCTTACTAATTATAGTAATTACAGACTACTATAATTTAAAGTATTTTATAATAATAAAGTTATTAAACTACTACTAAGTTTACTAGTCTGAATTTCTATTTTGCTTTAACTTTAAGATTATATACCGTCTTGGAAAGTAAGGTGTAAAGCTAGACTTTTTAACTAGAAAATTAACTAACTTATTATAAAAGAAGGCTAAAAGACTCCGCTACTAAAGCTAGACTATTTTAAAATAAGAAAATCTAGAATTACTCCTAGCTACTATCTTACCTGCTATAACTAATTATAAAAAAAATTAATTTATTTCTCTAACCTATTAGAGATTTTTGCTTATAGAATTATTATAATAATTTATAATTAGCTCTGCTAATGCGCTGCTAAACTATTATTACTTACTAAATTTATTCTTATTTTTATTTCTACTACTACTACTACTAGACTTACTACTATTTTAGAATTTAAATAAACTAAAAACCTACTACTACTAAGGATTTAGATTTTATTCTAAAAAGACTATTATACTAACCCCGTAATTAACTCTATACTAACTAACTTATAGAATAGAAACTATAAGAATAAATACCTAATACTAGCTAAGTGTGCTAAGATAGATGGATATTTATAGTATAAAAAAAAACTCTATATACCTAATACAGATAAGCTAAAAGTTGAATTATTTTATTTTTACTATAAAAGCCCTATTACTAGCTATATAGGCTGTAATAAGATATATAAACTACTATCCTGTAAATACTACTAGCTTTATATGTATAACTTTATTACCTACTAGCTTTATAACTACTATACTTACTATTATACTATCCTATTAAAAGAAGCCTATTAAGAAGGTTTAAAACTACTATCTATTTCAGACTATGTCTAAAAGAATATATTTATAGACTTTATTATTTACTTACTATTAAGTAGCTGTTATAATGCTGTAATAACTATAACCTACTATTTAATAAAAATAAAGTACTTAATTCTCTACTAAATATATTATAACGCTGAAGACGCTGTTTATTTATTTCTAATATATATATAAAAGCTTTATAACTTACTAAGTACTATTTTTTCTAACTATAGACTTTAGTTTATTTCTGAATTCTAGAAGCACTTAAATTACTAGCTGAAGATTATAATTCTGCTATTAACTATATACTATCTTAAAATTAATAGCTAGTTAGAATAAACTAATATAGTTCTTAAATAATACCTATAGTTATATATTAGCTATCTATAAAACGACTAGTTTAAATAGCTATTATTAGCTAAGTTTATTCTAAATTCTACCCGCTTAGAAAGTACTACTGTCTTTTTATTCTTTATAAATTATAATTTCTACTTAAGAGTTAGATTTAAACTATTAGCTATTACTTACTCTATATAAAGCTAAGACTCTAAAAAGCTTACAGCTAAGATACAGAAAATTATAAACTATCTATATACTAAACTATTAACTATATAAGTTTATTATAAAAACTAGATAAATGTATACTGCTGTCCTACCTATCTATTCTGTATAGAAAATTCTATATAGCTAAATACCCAGAATATCAAGACCCTACGCCCCGTAAAGAAACTAGATTAGAAGAATCTAGGCTTATTCTAAGTTATAGAAGCTATATTACTATATACCTACTATTTTAAATTACTAAATAAATTCTGTTATTATAACGTGTTTTATATTAGCTTACTTTATTTTATAGTAATTAATTTACTATCCCACTAGTAAATACCGCCCTCTCTATTAATAGAAATTAATAGTAAGTAGAAGTGGTTTATTAAAGAAATTATTAACTCTTATTAAAACTACCATAACCATAATAGCACCCCATAACTAAAGTATATAGTTAAATAGACTAGATATAATAAGTTAACTAAAATCTCTACCTACTAAATAAAAAATGCTGTAGATGTAATTTAAGTGTTCTACTAGTAATATCTTAAAAAGCCTAGTTTCTAAAGCGACTATAGAGACTATAGCTATAAGAAAAAAAATACTATTATAATACAGTCTTATAAAGACTATTACTTTTAAGTTTATTTAAATTAAGTACTATATAGAGCCTCTATACAGGCCATGCGGGCTCTTTTATTTTTAGAATTATATATATATTTTATCTATAGTCTCTATATATAGCTCTATAAGCTACGTTTTATAATTTACTTTATACTATATACTATTATTATAGTTACTAATCTTATCTGTACTCTGCCGCCCCGTAATAATTTTAGGCATTATTAGAAGTTAAAAAAAAAAGGAATTCTAAAGATATTTATAACGTTTTTAAGAAAACAAGCTTTTCTTATACTTAAAGTCTAAAATAAAAGAAACTTTTAAGCTAAAAGTTTTAAAAAAAAAGTAAGTATTATAGTTAGTAATAAGTAAGAGTTTATTACAGGTAATAATTATAAATAAAAGTAGTAAACTAACTAAAAAAGAATTATCAGCTGTTAGTAAAAATGCACGTATAAAAACTTAATACTAGACAAAAAGCAAAGTAAATACTTTAAAAGACTAAATAAAAAGTAGAACTTTTAGCTAATATTATTAAGATAATTAATAAAGCTAATAGTAAAGAAGATACATAACATTTTATATATAAAGTTATAAATATAATATAGGTAATTAAGACTAATAAAAACTAAGTAGCTATAACAAAACTAAATAGTAAGTAAATTATAAGTAGAGAATTTACTATATAAAGGGCATTCCCTTTAGCTTTTAAATAGTTTTTTTTTATATTTATTTTCTTATTCTTAAAGCAACTCTCTAGAATTATTATATAATAAATTAGTTAAACTATTTTTATTACATCTTTATATTATTAGAATAATTATGAAAGTAAGTTATTATATATTTTTATATTACTACTAAAGTATTTAACTTAGTATGTATTTATACTTACTATATTAAAAAGACCTATATATTATCTTTTATAGTATAATAATAAAGACTATGTAATAGCTTATTATGTAAAGACTTTAAGTACATAAAAGCTATAGCTTATTTTATAATACTATTATACTCTTTTTTTTTATATCTAGTAATTAAGTTTTATAATTAGTATAATAAAAATCTTTAATTTATATAATATTTAGTATAAATTTAGTAAAGTAGTTAATATTATTATAACTTAAACTTATTTATAGTAGATTATGAGTTATAAAAATACTAAGACTTTTTAAACTTATATTAATAAATGTATTTAATATAATATATAAGTTTTTTTTTAAGTTTTTTTTTATAAATACTTTTTTTAAATTTATAACTTATATAAGTTATAATATTAATTTATAGACTTTTATTTAGTTTATTAATTTAAAAATTAATTAGTTTAAAATATACCTACTATTATATAGTACTATTTATAAACTATATTATTTTTTTATAATAACTTATTAGTTTTTTTATTAGCTTAAAAATAGACTAAACTTAATAGATTTTTAAAGTAATATTATAATTATTTAGTAAAAAGGTTATTATATAAAAATATTATAAATAATTAAAAATATTTAATTAAATATTAACTATTATAAGTAATAATAATTATAAAAAATTAAAAGTATTTAAAAAATATCTAAAGTTTTATTCTTATAATAAATTCTCTATAAGTATATTTTATACTTTCTAGTAGTAGGTTAAATACTACTAGTTAGTAATAGAAAAGATAGAGTTTCTATCTTCTTAATTTCTTTTATCTGCCAAGCCTCGTCACGTGTTGCCCTCGTGATTCGCTTGTTCCGTACTAGGGTATTGCTCCCTATAATCTTTGAACCTGTTCCGTAACTCTTTTATCCTTGACTTGGTTTTCGATAGATTGTTCTCCGATCTTACCCTCTTGTACGTTTCCTGATGATAGCGTTTCTTCCATAACGCCTCTTCGGTTGCAGTTGCTGTTTTGTTACAGTCCGTAACAAAACCGAAGTTTGGATGACGCCAAGACTTTCACGCATTAACGCATACAACAGATCTTTCAGCTGATTAGCGGTTAGCTCGGCTCCCCACAAATCTCTCCCAGGCTTTCGTTGGACATCATTCCGACTGCGTTTGCTTTGCCTGTTCGTGTAAGCACATTACAGGATGCTCAGCTGCAGTTAACACCAGTACGGTCTGCCAACCAGAGCGGCCACATAGACGGACGGGTCGCATATCTTTACGGTAGCTCTGAGACCTGCTAGTAGCAGGAATATATGCGCTTTTAGACCCCGAGACAACAACGATGCCAAGCCAAAGCCTGGCTGCGAGGCTGCCCGCCCAGATCCACTACCATCTTACGTCAACACGACCTTAGGAGCCTGTCTAATCACTGCTGCAGCGGGACGCCTCCGAATCCTACTGCCAAGGGAGTCGGTCAACCGGGTGGGGGAAGCTAGCATGACTACGGACATGGTTAGCTACGATTCACAAGGGTTTCCTTCTCGAACATGCTGGTCATTGAGCTGGTGTATATAATTAGTTCTTCTCGAACATGCTGGTCATTGAGCTGGTATATATAATTAGTTCTTCTCGAACATGCTGGTCATTGAGCTGGTATGTATAATTAGGCTCATGGCAGGGACATCGTACGCAGCTTGATACTTGATTTCCTTCTAATTATCTTGACTTGCTCATACCCTCTAGGCTGCCAAAGCATACGTCACTCAAATGGCCAAGGATCAAATTACACGAGAAAGCAACGGAAAGAATAGAGGCTCGATACCTGGTATGTAAAAGGGCGCCTTAGTGCATACAAAATATACTCACCACTGCTCCTATAGAGGCTGTTAATATGGGTAAGCCTCGGCAAGAGCGTCCGATCGATCAAGCACAGTCTCAGGTTCCCATCCACGAAGCCAGGCAGACCGCGGTGCCAGTCAACGATTCTGATGCCAACAAAAAGAAAGAGGAGCTGGCCCCCACCTCCACTGGCACTGCGACCAGGAACGAGAAACACACCAACGTAGACGCCGACGCTATTGTAAAAGAAGAGAAGCCATCGCACGCTTCAGGAAACGAAAACGAATTGGAAGAGAAACCGCCCCACGCGGAGATCGCACTCACGGGTGACTCAAGCCTAGACACAGCGAGCACAGATTCAAACCTCCCGTCATCTCCCATCAACTTGCCCACGTGGAGGAAACTAATGATCACCCTGTCACTGTGTCTTGTCGGCTTTGCGATTGGCTTCGAAAGCAGCATAGGTAGTGCTCTCGTAGGCCCAATTATCCAAATATTCAGAGTCGCACATCCTCTAGGCCTACTCAACGTTTCAATATACTTGAAGGTCAACTGCCACTTCCACTTTTTCTTTGCAACCCTAGGAATCTGTGCGCTAATATTTAGCAGGGTTGGTCATTTGGCACCGCTCTCTTTGGACCACTCTCTGAAGTCTATGGGCGCCAATATCCTCTCTACATCGGCGTATTCCTCTTTGTCACCTTCCAGATTCCTACCGCCGTCGCGGAAAACGTGGAAACGATCTTGATCTGTCGATTCTTAACTGGCTTCTTCGGATCAGTTCCCCTTATTATGGTGTATGGCATATTTAAGGATATTTACCATCCGAAAAAGCGTGACCTTGCCATGAATTGTTGGGTCACTTCGCTCCTCACCGTAAGTTCCCTCTTTGTTAGAGATATGAAGTTGGTATGAAATTGGTGAATTGTCCCTGACGACGAGTATAGGGTGCAGCTCTCGGCCCCATAGCCGGAAGCTACCTCGTCGCTAACCGTGCACGAGGCTGGCGCTGGGTCGAATACACCACTATCATCCTCTCCTCCGCTATCTACCTCACTGTATTCTTCATTCCGGAAACCCACATTCCGCGGCTCCTCCAAAAACACCCTAAGTACACACGGCCCGGCGACGAGCGCGACTTAGCACGCGCCCGAGAAACCGACTGCAACCGCACGTCCGCAAAACGACTAATCGATATTTGGATTAACCGACCATTCATCATGTTGTTTACGGATCTGGTGCTGTTTTTGATGACACTGCATTCGGCGCTCGCTATGGGAGTCTTGTATATTAGTTTTGAAACCTTTATGCTGCCATTCCTACAAACTCGTCGTTGGCTACCGAGCAAAGCTTCCTTGCCGCCATACATAATCCTCTTCCTCGGCATTCTCTGCGGTAGCTTGATAACATCATATTTCATTCTCTCCTTTTTCCGCCGCCGGCGCCGGCGTCCGGAACACCGTCTCCTCCCCGTCATTATCGGCGCCTTCCTTCTTTCATCCGGACTATTCTGGTTCGCGTGGACGAACAAGCGCACACTGCATTGGCTTGGACAAGCAGCATCGTGCGTCTTCATCGGCGCCGGTATCTTCCTTATACTTCAACAGAGCGAGGCGTATGTGTTAGAGATTTATGAGGCTGGGGGTTATAGAGATAGTGCCCTGGTAGCGACGATATTTTTGAGGAGTCTGTTTGCGGCGGGTTTTACGATGGCGAGTCGACCGATGTATGAGAGGGTGCATGTGCCGTGGGCGACGAGGTGAGTAAATTATACCGCGAGGCCCAATTATGAGATGGGAAAGCTAATGTGTGTTGCAGTGCTTGGGGATTTATTACGATGGCGTGTATCCCGATTCCGATTGTGGTGTTTTTGTACGGAGAGAAGATGAGGGCTAAGGGTCGGTATACGAAAGCTAGTTTCGTGGAAGAAATTGGGTTAGAGAGGAACGGCGAAGCTTAATGGTCGCTTGTTAGCTAAGTGTCTATTCTGTTATAAGTATAAGTTATGGAACAAAAGGTCATTCTAGTGATACAGACCGTGCCCGAAAAGATTCTGTCCGAACAGAGGGGATACTGATTTCCGTTCCAATATGTCATTCTCATTACTCAACCTAGTACATACCCTCCACCCCACCCCACCCATCAACCCTGCATCCTCCAGCGAGTGCCTCCAGACGCTCGAGGGCCATAGCAGTTCCGTCAGGTCAGTGGCCTTCTCCCACGACTCGGCCCGGCTCGCGTCGGCGTCCTACGACGAGACGGTCAAGATCTGGGACGCGAGCAGCGACGAGTGCCTGCAGATGCTCAGTATTGGCAAGACACTCAACAGCATCTCATTTGACATCACTGACTCATATCTTCACACTGAAATTGGCATTATCGACATTAGTGCCCTATCAGGTTCATTTGCACTTCGAACTGGTTCAGAGCCTTATAATCCTAAGTATCGAAGCCTAGCTTTGAGCTCGGATGGTATATGGATAACATATGATTCGGAGAACCTAGTGTGGCTACCCTTAGAGTATCGGCCGTCATGCTCAACAGTGTTAGAGAAGACAATCGGCATCGGTGTTGGAACTGGAAGAGTATGGATATGCAAAGTTCATCTTAACACATGCTAATGCCTTAGAGTGTTTATATAAAGATAACTTACTATTCTATATTTTTTATTGTCTCTATTTAATAGAGGGGGCCGGGGATCAACGTGAATATATAACTTGCTAATTTGCCACAGTGAAGCTTCTAGCATCCTCTGGATCAAGTGACAATATGGCTACTTAAAGCACCACGTGCTAAAGATTTGCCACTTAAGCCTCATCAGAGGCAGGTAAACGCCTCGATCACGGTAGCAGGAGGACGGCCGACCCGCTCCGGCCACACCCTTGTGGATGTTTCGATTTGCGTAGATTATGAGAGAGTAGAGGTACATGTGGCGCAGCCCATGAGATCGTGTTAGGAATAGGTGTGGCTGTGCAGCACCAACAAAGACCCCACTTCACATGAAAGAAACACTTCACATGAAAGAAACGGACAGCCAAGGGAGTTGACTCCGTAGAATGCTAAGAAGCCACTACTTGCCCCAAAGTATTGGTTGGTCAAGAACGATGTAGAACCCAATCTGCCCAGGAGGCATAAAAGGGCATCGAAATGGCGGAAGAAAAGAAGAATTAAGATTTATATATACCACCTTTGATGCTGTATCGGTGATCTGTAACCCTAATCAATTTATTCACAATAGCTCCATGCCACCAAATTATCCCAAAAGGGTCTGTAGGTCTGACAGTTATGAGCCTGGCACTCTAAACTAATCAGCTGCGCAATACAGCTCTAGATCTCTTACAGACCTTTTCAACAAGCCATTATCTCGTTTCGATGAAATCATGACCGGTGCTAAGAATAAGACGATCGATACCAAAACCTACCTCCTGAGTTATAAGAACTAGGAGAAATGGTTCTCCCGCCTCACAGTTCTCGCTACCCGCAAAGGAATGTGGAAATACTTTAATCCTGATGATGAAAACGGACTGGTTTTGGAGGAGCCAATTTAACTCACCTATGATGAGTACCTCTAAGAGCTTAATAATAATACTTAACGTGAATACTAGAAGAGGATGGACGAATGGGAGAACACTGAGCAGTAAGGACCAAGACCACAGAGACCTACCGCCCTCATGACTCTTAGTAACAATCATCAGAGGGCTCTGATTAAGCGATGAGAAGACTACAAGGTGGCCTTAACTAAATATAAGATAGACTATAAGAAGCTTGAATTGATTAATACCTAAATTAATAAGACAGTTAACGCTTTGTGGAGAGAGCTGGCTAGAGAGATAACTAATCCACATGAAGTAATTTAAGCCCTCTAACGCAATATTGCCTAGACTTAGGGAGAGATTATTTAGCGAGCCAGTAACACCTATATTAGCACACTTCTATCACTTAATAAGTCTATTAACTTAATTGAGTGGTATAAAAAGTGGGATAATATATGCATAGACAGAGAAAAGCACTCAATCCCTGAGGTATAAGGATAACTCATAATTAGCCAATTTCTTTACGTTATACGAAAAGTATCACCCACGTTTGCAAATACTCACGAGGTTAATTTTATAAGTAATCTAGAGTATCTAATTAATAGAAAACCTATAAACTTTAAGCTTATAGAAGAAGTATTTTAGAAATATGTACAAGCATAACGTTTAGGTAGGACTAGAAGGAAAATAAGAGCCTTTTCTACAGCTACTTATAGAGAAAGACCTGTTAACTAAGGTAATAAATTTAAATATTCTTATCTCCCTAATAGAGAAAAACACTTTTAGGACTGTAATAAATGTAAGGTAGTTCTTTACTACTTATTTAAAGAAGCCTTTGTTTAACAGAAAAAGGTATTAACTAAGGTTTTCTAAGAGTGTTAAAAGAGACTTTATAAGCTGAAATAGAAAAAGTTCGTACAGGAGCTAAGGAAAGCTCGTGTTACTAAGTTAAGAAGTATAATTAAACAAGCTAAAGCAGAGCCTATATATAAGAATAATTAAAATAATAACTTTATTACTATCTTGGCTACACCAATACTTGAGAATGATAATAACGTTATTTCTGTAAATAATACCGCCTTTATTACTAGATCTATCTATCCCCTTTATAACTTAACTATCTTTGACTGAGCGGTAGGAATTTACCTCGTTAATAATAAAAATCTTCTATATAATATGAGACTAGTAAACCTAGATGACTATTTATTAGCCAGAACCCAACACATTAAGGTTATTACTTAAGGGAAGAGAAAGATAAAAGGAGTTATTAAGTCTAAGAAAGGGAAAAAGAAGAGATGATCCCTTATTCTTAAAGATATTATATATGTACTAAACTTTCACACAAATATTGTATCAGGGTTCACGTTGTGGAAGAAGCTTAAGATTTAGTACCTTAAACATAATAAGGCTCTTAGTATAGGAAATTCTTCTACAAGTGAGTAAATTATTCCCCTTATTCCTATTTCCTATATATTTAGATAAATTGTTATTAAATATAAGTCTTTTTCTTCTTATCTCTCAACTTTTCCAACGCTATAAGTTAAAGTCAAGATTCTATAGTTAAAAATAGTAATATTCGTCCTCCCGGTAATTAAATTAGCTCTAAGAAAGCTAAGAAGAGTATAAAAAAGATAAACTACCTAAGATAAGAGAGTGCTATAGTAAGATTTAGTAAACTTATAGTATTTATATACTAGACACATTAATAATAAAGCGCTTAAATAATTAATGTTTAATACTAAAAACATTAAATTCTTAGACTCTATTAAAAAGGGGTGTATATATTGCCGACAGAATAATGTATATAAAGAGATTTCTTATAGACTTTCTGAAAATTAGTTATAGTACCTATTCTAGAGGATCTATCTGAACTGGTTTGAATTAGATATCACTTATAACTATTATGTGTTTACTCTTATTATTATAGATAAATATATAGGAACGGTATTTATTTATACTATAACTTATTTAACTAATGCCTTTAACATAATAATTGACTTTAAAACCTTTATTAGTCGCTAGTTTAGTCTAAAGATTTACTGAATCTGAATAGATAACTAGAAAAGGCTTATATCAAACAAGAAAGAGATACTAACCCTATTTAAAAACTAGGCTTAAGATAAAAGAATTATAATTAAAACTATCTCTAATTATACTTATGAGCCTAATGGCACTGCAGAAAGATATAGCAAAATTATCTAGTCTAAATTAAGAAAAATAAAGGTTATAGTAAACTTATCTAATGAGTTATAACTAGAAATCTGGATAGCCTTAGTATACCTACATAACCAGACTCTATCTGAAAGGAATGAGTGGAGGTTACTTATTAAGGTTTTAAACTAGTATATAAATAACTATAATATACTATTTAATAGGAACTAACTTAACTTATAACTAAATTAGTCTGGAATTTAGGCTTACAGATGCTGAGCCTATTTATTAATAAAAGAATATAAAAAGAGTGTAAAGAAAGTCTACTTTAAAACTAACCTAAAAGCTTATATAGAGTACCTTGTTAGTTACTAAGCTACAAATATTTATCAGATTTAGGTTCTAAAACTTAGGGAAGTTATTACCATAAGAGATATTACTTTCTAAGAAGATTAATTCTTTAACCTAGATAAAGAAGAAAGTAGAATTCTAATAGTATATTATAGACTAGTAGCTAAACTTATCTAACTATCAGATTTCCAGCTATTTAATTTACTTTTTAGTCTTATAATAGATAATAGTCTGGATGAAGTTACTAACTATAAGCCTAAAAATTCAGGGGAATAATTATAAAAACATAGTGAAGCCAAACCTGGGTATTAAAGCTCAAGGAGAGAATTATAGTAAAATACTTAAGTTTAAGCTTTAATATCTAACACTAATACTTAAACACCTAACTAAAGGGCAAGGTAGGTATCTGTAAATTAGAAAGATTAGAAAATATTTATAGTTAAAGATTTATTATCTTTAACTGCCCTAAGTGTATAAGGGCCGTTAAGTATAGACTAGTATAAAAAGTAAAATACTTAACTAAAAAGAAAAGCTAAAGCTTATGATAATACTATTTAAAATAAGCCTATCTCTAGCAGGAGATCTTGTAGGAATGCTTAAGCTAAAAGAAAAGCTAAAACTAGTAATAATGCTTCTTAAAAAAGACCTACCTCTAGCAGAGGATCACGTAGGCTGAGATAAAGAATTAAGAAAATAAAGAACCTCTTAGAGCTATAAAAGCTCTTTAAGTCTCATTAGGTCTAAAATAAAAATAATTTAAATAATCTAGAGTAAGTAATACTAAGTATCTTTCTACCTTCTTATAAAAAGAAAGCTGACTGATTTGAACTGGATACTTATAAAGTATTAGACTTAAGCTATTTTACTTTCCACGCAGTATTTACGGCGGTAGTTAGATTAATTAAAAAGTAAGAATACTTTCAGCGTAGTTAACTTCTACCTATACTAAAGTATTATCATTAACTTAAGAGTTACTCTCTTAAAGAAGATTTCAAGAATGCTGTCCGGGAAAAAATAAGAAAAGTTCTTAAAAAGGGTACATAGAAAATTATTGACTAAGTAAGGGCTTAAGGGAAAGTATTACCCCTTAAGTAGGTATTCCTATATAAGTTTAATGAATCTAAACATCTTATTAAGTGTAAAGTATGCATTTACGTGAGAGGAGATCTATAGAATGCTAACTTAGAAAGCACTTATATAGCTACTCTTACTACTAAAGCATTCCGTATTACTATAGCTATAGCTGTTAAATTCGACCTAGAAATTAATCAGCTTAATATTGTTAATGCTTTCCTAAATGGAAAAATATATAAACATAAGTCTGTCTTTGTCAAATTGCCGGAAGAGTACCACCAGGCTAGAAAAGTAGCATAACTTAATAGAGCTTTATATGGCCTTAAAGATGTACTACTATTTTAATACAACAACCTCACATCCACCCTAAAGGATTTAGGGTTAAAAAAATTAAGTAAAGAACCCTGCCTTTTTACTAATAACTGCCTTATAGTATTATTCTATATAGATAATATTCTTTTTATTTACCAGAAGGAAGACTAAGAGAAGGTAGTCAAATTCAAAAAAAGGTTCTCCAAGAGATATGAAATTCGCGATAAAGGAGAAATCAAATAGTTTCTTGGTATTAGAGTAATTAGAGACCATAAAAACTGAAAGATCTGGCTCTGTTAATCTTCCTATATTAAGAAAATTATACATAAGTATAAACTTCTAACTGATGCTATATAGTTTCTAGTAATTTCTATACCAGCTAAAGCATTTAAAGCATACACGGAAACCGCCACTAAGGAAGTAATCAAGAAATATTAAGAGAAAGTTAAATTAATTCTATATATAGTGGTTATAATAAGACCTGACGTTGCCCACACGGCGTTAGTTCTCTTATGGTTTTTAACAAATCTATCCACTAAACACATGAAGGCAGTTGATTAAACTATTCTGTACTTATATTCCTCCCGATTCTTAGCTCTCTAATACTTAGGGGGTGATAAAAATATTCTGTTTATCACATGTGATGTTTCTTTTATAGATATAGTAGAAAGTTAACACTCCTTATAAAATTATATAACCACGCTATTTAAAGGACCCGTTCTTTAGAAAGCAATAAAATAGAATACTGTATCTACGTTAATAACTGAAGTAGAGTTAAGAGAAGTACATGTAGTCATAAAGGAAGCATATAGCCTCAACAGGTTACTATAAGACTTTTAACTCAACCTTAATACAGGCCTAATAATTCACTGCGATAATCTACAAACTATTAGATTAGTTATAAAAGAAAATAAGAGAATCAAGACAGACCTGCGCTATGTTAATATCTAAAATATATAGTTAAGATAAGAATTCCAGAAAAGACGCTTCAATTTAGGTTATCTCCCTACCAACAAAATGCCTGCTGATAGATTCACTAAAAACCTCAATCAATAACAATTTAAGTACTTTATAGGCCTCCTAAACCTGCAAAACATACAACAACGCATTAAACAGGAAGGCTTAGAATAAATATTAGGAACAGAACAACAGCCGAGGGACGACGTCCTGAGGGGGTGTGTTAGAAATAGATGTAGCTATACAGCACTAATAAAGACCCCACTTCACATAAAAGAAACACTTCACATGAAAGAAACAGACAGCCAAGGGAGTTGACTCCATAGAATGCTAAGAAGCCACTACTTGCCCCAAAGTATTAGTTAGTTAAGAATAATGTAGAACCTAATCTGCCTAGAAGACATAAAAAGGCATTAAGATGGCAGAAGAAAAAAAGAATTAAGATTTATATATACTACCTTTAATGCTGTATCGGTGATCTGTAATTTTAATCAATTTATTCACAATAGCTTCATGCTACTAAACTATCCCAAAAGGGTCTATAGGTTTAACAGATCGCCACTTAATAAAGCCACAAGTACCACCGTTATTTAACGCTTAGCTTAGTTTGGTAAGGCGGCTGCTAAGAGTGGCGTAGAGTAACATTCTAAGAGTGTGTTTGGGTAGAAGCTAATTTCGAAAACGACTATAAGCCCAATTCGATGAATCTCATGGTAACTGAAGAGGAGGCGATAAAACAGTATATACTTAAACTAGATTCAAGAGAATTCGCCCCTCCGCTCTTAATAAACAATGTTTCCAGTCAGTTAACGTCTCGGCTTTAAGTATTATCAGACTTAGTACTAGGATGGAAAAAGGGAACTTAGGGAGGTTATGACTTAACTTTCCGCGCAGAAGATCAGCTACCTTTATACTATCTCTAGACGGTACAGGATAACTTTCTGCTAGAAAGTTTGAAAGAGGAAGCGAATATTACAAATATAATAGATGGTACGTCAGCTGACGCCGTGAAGGCGCTAATATAGAAGGAACACTACCAGGTGCTGACTAAGGAGTATGCCAAGATACGAGAAAAGGTAAGGTATCTACACTCTGGGCGGAAGGCAAGGGCCAATAATAGAGGGGCAAGGACGCTGCTTTGGGAAGCAAGGGCATTGGCCCAGGAAGCGAACTAATGGGAAGAGGATCTAACATCCTAGTCAAAGTCACGTGGGGTGATATGGGCGATATTGGTTGCTACGCGTAAGCGATTGGCTGAGGAAAGCGTATTAAGTATATCGGGGCATATCACACGTATTATGACTACGAAGGGGTTACTATATAAGACGAGCGTCTCCCGGCTTTTTTCTAGTTTTGTTCTTCGTAGTTATTGTCTCATTCTTTCTTAAATGCAAGTTATGCAATAGACTTTATCATTGGCTTATCCTGCTACACGGTTCACTAAATATATATCGTCTCGTGTTCTATATGATACTACCTTTCGGTAACGTCCTATCGCATCCCCACCGCAGTGAGGTTCTGCTAGTTGATTGGACGACGTCTTCGACCAGTCAAGGCTGGTTAGGTACGAAGGTACATAAAAGTTAATGAGGCGAGGAGTAATGCCCGATATGGATAAGCAAGGGACTACGCTAAACCCGAAGGGGGAGTCTCTAGACAGAGATTACGTGTTGCTGTAAAAGCGACCTCCTGCTGTATTTAACTTCTGCTTGCCCTCTAGATTCTCAGGTCCTCAATGCAATCTTGTTCAGTCTCTCAATCTCAACAAGCACTAATTATAGTAACATTACGCCTTCTAATCTTGCTTAGGTCGTCTTTGATCCAGCCACGCCCCTAGTCCCTGACTCTGGGCATTTTCAAGTGTATTATGGACGCGGATGCTCAGGAATTCCGTAACGTTTTGGTGGAGGAGGGGGGAAAGTCCTTACGCCCTGCTACAACTATTACAAGCTACCGGCTTTGGTAGATGGTTGATGGAGTATCTCGGGCCCGGTAATGACTAGGATAACGTAACTAGGGGTCCTAGTTTTAGTTTTAGTTATATAATTAATTGATGTTACTAAGCAGCTTTTAGCAAAGGTTCTAAGGCGTTTTTGAAACTCTATAATCTTATACAAATATCCTAATTAGGCTTAGCACCGCCAATCCTACCATAAGCTGTTGTGGTGGAGAAGGCCTAGCCACATTTCCCAGGATTTCTCTGTCAATATATTCTTATTTCCTTCTTCCTCATTCACGCCGAGGACCTTCCTTACGAGGTTTTATGAGATTATTCCTTGCTTCTTTATAAGAAGGCAATTCTAGCTCTTTAAATACTTACACTACTTGACAACAGTAGCTCTAAGGCTATATTAACCCTAGGTTATTGTATAGCGTGTACTAGAGAAGATGCGCTCGCTTTCGGCCGACATAAAAGAGACAGAAGGGATATTAATTACCGTGTGAAAAATGTAAGGGAAGTTGCTTTGTGAGGTTAGATTAAGCCACTAGTTTAAAGTAGAGCCTATGAGTTTAGAAATAGACGCTCTTTGTAAATAAAAGAAGTTAACGTTGTTATCTACAAAAAGAATAATATTACTTTTACTTAAATGTACTTATTACTCTTATTTAATGCTAAGGGTTTTAAGTTCTTTTTTTAAGCCGTGTTTATTTCAAACGTTGTTATTATCTTTAAGTTAATTAAATTAGCTACTTTTCTAAAAAATTACTTATTACAGTTAGTAATAAGCAAGGGTTTATTACGAGTAATAATCACGAACAGGAGGTGGTAAATTAACTGAAAGAGGATTATCAGCTATTAGTAAAGAAACACGCACGGGAATATGAGGCTAGGATGAAAGTAGAATAGACGCTTTAGAGAACTAAACGAAAGGCGGGGCTTCTAGCTAATGTTATTAAAGCAATTAATAAAGCTAATAGCAAAGAAAACGTAACGTCTCACGTGTATAGTTATGAGTATAATATAGGTAATTAGGTTTAATAGAAGCCAAGTAGCTATACTAACCCTAAGTATTAGTAAATTATAAGTAAAGGATTTACTATATAAAGGGCGTTCTCTTTAGCTTTTAGATAGTTTCTTTTTTTATACTTATCTTCTTATTTCAGAGCGACTCTCTGGAATTCGTTATATAATAAATTAGTTAGACTATTCTTTATTACATCTTTATATTATTAGAACAATTGTGTAAGTAAGTTACTATATAACTTTATATAATTACTAAAGTATTTAACTTAGTACGCACCTATACTTATTACGTTGAAGAGATTTATATATTATCTTTCTATAGTATAGTAATAAAGGCTATATAATATTCTATTATATAAAAATCTTATCACGAAAGTGCTACGTACAGGAGGTTAAGAACTTAAAAAGAAATATTAATTAATTACTACGTATAGTACCAAGTGATAATTTAAGACGTTGCGTGAAGAAAGGAAGAAATAAAACAGGCTATAAATAAAGTGTTTAGGTAAGAACTCGTGTGCTAGCACGAAGCTAATATATAAACATATAATATAATAAAAAAGCTTATAGAAAAAGCTTTCTTAAAAAGTTCTTATAAGATATTATAAATAGTTACTATAATAATACCCCCCTTTTAAATCTGAGCTCCTATAATAGGTATTTATATCAAATCTTAAATAGCAAATTAGTTTAAATTCTAGAGATAGAATTCTTTTATAATAGTTATATCTTAAAAATCATTTATAAATTACTATATTAGGTTATTATACCTAGTTTATTTAATAAGGTATTTATAGTATTTTCATCTATAATTAAAACACAGCTCCTTAATTTATTTAATATAGTATTTAATATTACTATTAATTTTAATAGGTTTTAATAGTAGGTTTTATTAATTTAGAAGGTATTCAGATTCAAACACAGCTAGCTAAAGTAAAGATACATAAAAAACTAGATATATACTTAAGGATTTAGGAAGTTTAAGTTAGTATATATATAAAAAAACTACTTAGAAGATATAGTATTTCCCTAAAGCCTTTAAGTCCAGCTTCTTAAATAGTTATTTAATTCTAATATTCTGTATATTAAGCCAGACTATGTCTTTTATCTAGTAGTTAAATATAAATAATTATTTCTAATTTACGTATTCTTTTTAAAGAGCCTAGACCTAGATCATCTTTTTTTAAA
This sequence comes from Zopfia rhizophila CBS 207.26, assembly GCA_010093925.1. Lineage (NCBI taxonomy): Eukaryota > Fungi > Ascomycota > Dothideomycetes > Zopfiaceae > Zopfia > Zopfia rhizophila. Next base: position 32,721 of record ML994795.1, read on the forward strand.
CTAGCTGTTAAATATTAGCTATTTTCTCTATTATATAGTTAGCTTTTAAGGCTTGTAATGCCTAGTAAGGCTGTTTTTAAATTCTTATAAAAAATTCAAAACCCATTTAGAGGTATTAACTTATATTAGCTAGAAATAATAAAATCTTTATAAATTTAAATATAGTATTATTAGCTTTAAACTGTGCTAAGGGGAGCTAGTTTACTTAGTTATTTTATTAATAGTTTATATATATATATATATATAGAACTTATTTTATTATACTATTAACTCTTTTTATTTAGCCATTAGTTTCTAAGTGGTATACAAAAGATAGTTAGAGTTTAATTTATAGTTATTTATAGAATTTACTATAAAAAATAGAAATAAATTATATTTCTTAGTCTAATATAATTGTTTTTAGGAGGCTATAGTTTATTTATACGTGCTAATAGAAAAAACAGGCTATATCTATAATAATTATATTAATATAAGAAATTAGGTATTAGTATTTTATATAGCAGTTTACTATAATCATAATATTAATATAGCCTTTAGATTTTAGAAGATTAGTGTTACGAGTTGCCTTAACTAAACGGTACGTTTTGCGTTAGCAACTCTGCCCTGACTGATTACTTAACAAGTCCTCAGCCCTTTCCGTATCTGGAACAGATAGCCCTAGGTTTAACAGGATAGAGTTTGGTTTTTTATCGCAAGGTAGGGAGAGGGTGTACAATAGATTCAACAAGATAGTGTCAAACTATTTCACTCAAGGTCAGGTCTCAACTTAGAGAGAAGATCTTGATTTTAGAGTAACTACGAAGAATTCAAAATATCTCGGAGCCAGTCCATGCCTCATATTTATAGAAAACCCTCC
>ML994796.1:0-32232 GCA_010093925.1 Zopfia rhizophila CBS 207.26
ATAATAATAATAATAATAATAATAATAATAATAATAATAATAATAATAATAATAATAATAATAATAATAATAATAATAATAATAATAATAATAATCTAGAGCTTAGTACTTATATTATTTATAAAATAATAACTAAACGTAAGTAGAGTATTAATAGTATATTAAAAAACTTTCCTAACAAAATATCTAAAGCTATTAGTAAGTAAAATACTATTTATAATAAGAGTTTAAAACTATAAAAAAGAAGCTAGTATAATAATCATAAAGTAAAATATATACTTTATATATATAGTATTATTATAATAGTTAAGCGCTGTCTCTTCTCTTTACTTTTAATAAAAATTAATATTTTATACTTTAATCTTTTATTTTCTTTTTAATAAGATAACTTCTTACTTACTTTTAAAGTCTTATATAAAATCTTAATTAATATTTTATTTTAATATCTACTTATTATACTATGTAGGCTAGCTTTTTTATTTAATAAAATATTTTAAAATATTCTTATCTTTTTCCTTTACTAGCAGTGCTTTAATAATATATTAATTTTTTTTCTTTTTTATTTTCTAGTTCTAAAGACTCTAGCATAAGCTTTTCTTCTTCTAGATAAGAAGTATAAAGTCTAAGAAAAGATATATTAGAAATAAAATATATTTAAAAACCAGAGAGTAAAAGCAGGTAATACGCTTAAATTCTAATAAATTTAATAATTTAATATAATTCTATAAAAAAAAGAGAGGGCTTTTTGCTTGAGTGGTGAAGTCTTAAATTTTTAGTAAAAAAAAATATTAAGTTACCTATCTTAAAGAAATAAAGCTTATACGTCTTATTATAATTTTATACCTATTATTTAGTAGTATTCTATTAGTGTTATGTTATTAATTCTTTATTATAATATAAACGTATAATTTTATTAGCTGCTTTAGGTACTTAAATACTAAATTCTAGTTTATAATTAAAACTTAAGTAAAACCTATAGTATGTAAAAAATAAACTTATTCTAATTATAAATTAATAGAAGTTATTATATGTGAACTCTATAAAAGAAAAAAGCTTAGTTTAATTACTTAATTTTTTTTTTTACATAAAAACGTAGGTACTATTTTAGAGTTTAATTTTATTATTTTATTTAACTATTAGTTTAAAAGTAAAAAGCAGTGCTTAAATAGTGCTAAATCTTTATTATATAATAAAACTTAGCTTTAAAATAGCTAGTAAAAATACTATCTCTATTAAAAACAACTCCTTATAGTAGTTTAAAGAATTAAATAATTTTATATATAAAAATATCAGCTAAATCTACAGTAGTAAGATTTTTAGTTATAAAGATATATTTTACTATTTTAATATAATAATTTATAACTATTAGGATTATATTATAAACGTAGGCTTTATAATAGCTTAATAATAATTTTATAATAAAATTTATTATTAACTGCTTTTAAGATTTTTCTAGCTAGAGAAGTAGTTATAGCTTTTTATATAAATAATATCTAAACACCTTTATACGTTCGCATGTATTATAAGTATTAATATACTTCTTAATATTCTTTTTAATTTTAAGCTAGAAATATTTGTGTGTTAATAATTTAAGTATTTTACTACACCCAAAATACCCCACTAAAGAGTTATTATAATAAATTTAAAGAAATTCTATTCTTAAGATAGAATCTCTAGAGACATATAGTTATTTCTTATAATAGAATAAACTAAACTAGTTAAATTCTTATAAAGTACTCTTTATATATTTATCTTACTATTAAGGCACTATTTAAATGCTTTTATTATGCTTTTAGATTACTTAAGAGTATATCTTTTAAAGCTTCTAAATTATAGTAATAATTAACTTAAAAGGCTACTTATATATATTCTTAAAGGTAGCAACCTTTTTAGCCTATATTTAAGTAATATAATAGAAAATTACTATTTTTTTCTATAAATTAAGTGTTATAAGTTGCTAACTTACTGATGTAAAGTATACTAGTAATAAGCTATCTAACTACTTATATAACACTTAGTAGTTCCCTCACTTCTAGATCGGATAGCTCATTAGACTTAGTAGAAGTTAGTTAACTTAATAGAGATAGGAAGGGTGGATACGGTAAGTTGAGATTTAATAGAATAGTATTAAACTATGTCACTTAAGGTGTGAATCTTAATTTTAGAGTAACTATAAAGAATTAAAAGTAATCGTGAACCATCTGACGCCTTATACTTATAGTAGATCCTCTATGCGTATATTGTATACTTGTTGGCAGTATGTTGGATACTGTCAGAGCTATTAGAGATGTCAGAGCCTCTAACACCTCTGGCATCTCTGGCTACCAAGCCCTATTTCGTCATGTGCGTTACTGCTCCTAATCTGTTGGCATGGTTCTGTATCTCTGTCCTTGCTTCTTGGCCCGCGCCTTGGCCTATGCTAATGCGTCCTATGCCCGCTTACAATTCTTTCTTTTAAGCTCGAACATACGTTTCTATTTAAGAGCTTCATTAGCTGTCGTTGCCAGTTCCCTTAGCTCTTCAGGTGCAGTTACCTTACTATTACCGTTCGTAACATTATCCCCCTTTTCTAAGTCTTTGTCTCGGAAGATAGTTTCTTCCTTCTATAAGCAGTATAAAGGTAGCAGGTCTTCTGCTCTGTGTTCCAGACTGTAAGACCCTTGACTTCCCTTTCTTCCTGCCCAGTCTCCCTATGATGACACGTCCTAAGTCGTCTCTAATACGTGCTCACCGTTTAGCTTCTCGGATCCGTAACGAACCCTGTTATATGCTGACGCCCTACTTAAACTGTTCCCGTCAAGGCGACGATTGCCTTATGAATCTGAGTTCTGGTCATTACTTAGCTTGTAATAACTGTAACGTGAAATGCGACCTGATTGTCTCGCAACCCAAGTGGGATCATCTTGATCACGATAAGGAAAAACTTTGTTATTAGTTTGAAAAAGCTGAAGAGGAGGCCCTAGAGGCTCGCTCCCGAGCTCTTCGGCTTCGTCACAAACTAGCGAAATTAGATTCCAAAGAGAAGGAGATGTTTGATCGAGAGATGGCCTTAATTCGTGAGGTTCAAGCTTTTGCAGAGGCTAAAGCTTGTTCTTGGGGTTAAGAAACTCGCACACCGCAACCTGCAGTGCCGGCTTCTTTTCAACCTACTTTACCTTTTCTTTCCCTTGGCTTGGACTGGAACGCGCTCTAGTCATCCTTTCTATGGGATACAGCCCTTATTAGTTTATCTAATAGTACTGGTTAATTAGCTCTAAACTATTCTTTAGGTTCCTAATTAGCTTTTATGTATTATCTCTAGGTCTGTAATCTTTCTATCTAACTAAGTACTTTTACTAACACCTAAACTGCTGGTAGTCCACAATTTACTAGACTTTATACTCAGTAGTATCTTTCTTGAGTTTGAGTTTTGTCTATAGTTTGGCGTTCTGTAGTACTGGTTCTAATCTTGAAATATAAAAAACTAAGTAAATTCTCATGTCCTTAGGTAGTTATAGTTTATAATTTATAGATTCTATTTATCTTTTAACCTTAAATAGTCCTAACTTAACGTGGTCTAGTTTTTTTAATGGTTGTTTTATTTCTAGATTTTTTTATAGTAGGAAAATTTTATCTCCCTCCCTAAAGATTAGTCCCTTAATTTTAGATTTATTTTTCTGTTATTTACTGAGGTCTCCTTTCTAAGTAATCTTTCCTACTATTTCTTAATAAAGTTATTATAATTCGTTAATCTTTATTCTTGCTAATTTTAATATCTTGTTTAGAATCTATGGTTCTCGATAAGCTGTAGGCTTATAACTATAATTCATAAAAAATAGTAATTTCCCTGTGGTTAATGACTTTATAGAGTTGTATATAAACTTAGCTATTAGTAATAAGTCAATCCAATTATCTTATTACTTATTAACGTATATTTATAGATATTGTTTTAGTGTCTGATTTATCCGTTCTATCTGTTTATCTATTTATAAGTAAAATACTATTAAGAGGCGGTGTTTAGCCCCTAGCTTTTCTATAAATATTTTCTAGAATATTAATATAAATAATTTGTCTCTATTCGTAATAAATTCTCGTGGCAATCTATGTTGTACTATTAGTAGTTTAATAAGTATAGTTACTAATTCATCTACTTTAACCTCTATATACGTTGGTTTAAAGTATGTATATTTTATAAGTTAGTTTATTATAACTAATATCATGTCATATTATTAGCCTCTAAAGGTGGTTATTATTAGTATTCTTATAATAAAGTCTATTATAACTAATTCCTATAGTAGGTTTAGTGAAGGAATTAGTTATATAAGTCTATACTTTTTATATCTTAATACCTTATTCTTTTTGCACTTAATGCATTCTAAAAGAATAATTCTAATCTTTTTTTATATTCTAGAAATCTAAAAATGTCTGTTGATTCGTTTTATAGTTTTTTTAATTCCTTAATATCCGTGCATTTTAGCTGAGTGTTAATTTTTAATAAGCTTAGTTTATAATATATTTAGTATATAAATTATTCCCTAGTCCAGATTCTAATATAGCTATTTATTATTAAATTTTCTTATTTATTTTTCTTAAGTATTTTCGATAATAATTACTGTCTTAATATCTATTTATAAGCTTTCTAGAAATCCGTCTAGTCTTTACCTTAATATTATATTATAAATTTCTGGTATATCCTTTATATAATTAGCTTATTAACTAAGTGTGTTAGCCGCTATATTTTCTTTTCCTAACTTATAAAATATTTAAAAGTTAAATATAGAAACTAATTTCTACTATCTAACTTATTATTAATTTAACTTCTTTATTGTTATAAATGCCGTTAGATTTTTATAGTCTAAATATATAACAATTTAGTATTTGATTTCTTCTAAGTAATGTCTTTATTTTTTAAATGCTTAAACTATTACTAATAATTCTTTATTATAAATATTATAATTTAACTTAATAGTTATAAGTTTATAAGATAGAAAGTTTACTAGATATTTATACTTATTATTTTATATTTATAGCAGGATGGCTTTTATAGCTCTATCTAATATATCTATATATATTTCTATTTAAAGTTATAAATTAAACATCTTTAATATTAGTAGTTATTAGAATATTTCTTTTAATATTATAAAAGCGTCTTCCTTGTGTTATTCTTACTTAAATTATTAATTCTTTTTAAGTAGTTCTATTAAGGGCGTTATAATTTTTAAGTAGCCCTTAATAAACTATCTACAGAAACCCGTAAATCTAAGAAAAAAATAAACTTCTTTTATGTTTATTAGTATTAGCTAAGATAGAATATCTTTAGCTTTATCTAAATTAACTGCTATTCTATCTTAGGATACTAAGTATTCTAAGAATTTAACTTTAGTCCTATAAAATATATATTTCTCTGTCTAAATATATAGCCTGTGTTCCCTAAGTTTTCGTAATATTTTCTAATATATTTAATATATTCTTTTAGTGTTCTATTTATGTATATAAGCATATTATTAAAATATATTATTATAAATACATCTAGGTATTCTCTTAGCATATAATTAATAATTATCTGGAATATTACTAGTGCGTTTGTGAGTTCTATTAGTATAATTAAATATTTAAATAATTTATATCTTATTTTAAATATTATTATCTATTCGTGTCCTTTAACTATTTATATTTAATAATATCTATTTTTAATATTAAAAAGGCTAAACTATTTTGCTTCTTTAAGTTTATTTATAAGTTTTAATATTAGTAGTATTAGATAATAATTCTTAACTATAGCTTCGTTAAGGTGTCTGTAATTAATATATAACCTTAATTTTCTATTATTTTTTAGTATAAAGAGTATTAGTAATGCTATCTTACTTTAACTAGTTTATATATACCTTTTTTATTAATTTTTTTATAAGAATTTCCGTAATTCTTCCTGTTGGTGTATGGGTACTTAATATAATAGTTTTAGTTTTAAATTTATTTCTTCCTTAAGCGTGATTTTATAGTCTTAGTCTTAATATTCTAGTAACTAGTCTTTAGCTTTCTTAAAGAACTATTCTCCGAATTCCTTCTAGTATTTATCTGGTATAATAAATGTGGTGTTATAAAGTATTATTTTCTTTATCTATATTATAGCTCTTATTTATCCGTGATAATTCTCTCTAATTCCTATAGACTTTATTTTTTAGTTAATTATTAGATTCTATTATACTAGCTAGTTTTATCCTAAGATAAAATCTTTACTACTTAGATCTATAATCTTAATATAGCAGTTATTTATATAACCTGCTACTTTAATAGTTATATTCCGTATTTTAAGATTAATTAGACTTTTTTTAAATACTATTAGACTATTATCTACGCGTTTTACTTACATAGGTTTATCTAAAACTCTAGTTAGTATCTAGTATTTTTATACTTACTTATTTAATATAAGTATCTTGCTAGCCCTACTATCTATAAGCGCTAGTATCTAGTTACTATTAATATATATATTTATATATAACTTATTTTCGTGTTTCCTCTAGTTTAGTTACGTGTATATAATTAATATGTTATTTCTAATCTTTAGTTCTTAGCTCTCTAGTAGCTTAGTTATAGTCTACTAGTTTTTTAGTTTTTTATTTATAGTTAACTCTTAAGTAGCAGTTGCTTCTTTAGTGTTTTCTTTTTAGGTTTATAAATTAGGTATCTCTAGAGTTAGCATGCTTCTCTATTAAGTATTTTATATACATTTTTAGTTTATTCTCTATAATCCTAATATTTCTATTCTAAGAAATATTTTTAATATATAAGCTTTTTATGTGAGTCTGTAGCTAACTATTTTTTTTAATAGTATTTAGTTTAGTATTATTAGCATCCTATCTAGCATTTATGTAAACTAATTCCTGCTATAAGTTAAATTCTTTTTTATTTACTAGTTATTATAACACTTTTCTTATCTTTGGTTTTTTGATATGTATGGTATGTTTATTCTATTTATAGTTTTTTCTTATATAGTTAGAAGCTATATATATTTAGTATTTTTTTTTTATTATTTTATTTACGGCATTATCATCCTGTACCTATAACATTAGTAAAGGGTTTTTTTTATTTTTTTTACTTTAATCCTATCCTAATTCTAAGTGTCTGATAGGGTGATAGTATATTATATTACTTATAACTAGTATAAATATTTATTAATAGATTTTATTTATTTATATAGCTAGTTCTTATCTGCTTAGTTCTTTATGCTGTTTATTTTCTACTAACTATAATACTTATTAGTATTTATATATTCCGTCTTCTAGAGTAACTTTCTAGTATTTAGTAATATAGTATTTTATTATATAGTACTCTAATTTATATATCTAACAGTGTCTCCAGTATACGCGCTGTATAATTATTATAGATATTAATTCCTTATAAAATAGTCCACTTTCTTATTCTATAATCTTATAGAATTTTTATATTTTCTTCTTAGTTTCTGTATTGTATTATCAAACTGCTGCTTTTTATATTATAGTAATTATATTATTAGATTATTCTACTAAGTAATTCTTAACTTACTAATACGGAACTTTATATTTTTATTTAAGATATATATAGTTTTCATATATCCAGCATTATTCTCTTTAGATTCTTTTTATAATTATTTCTTTTATTACGGTGTCTTTTACTTATTTTATTTAGACTATAGTAATTTTAATTTCTTTAGACGCCCTAGTCTAGATATAAGCTTTTTTAATATCTAATTATTATTATTTATAGTTCTTAATAAAATGTCTTTATTTTCTGTATTTTAAGCAGGCTTTTTGTGTGTAGTGTTTTATTTATTTTTTAGTTTACTTTTCTTACTCTTTTCTAACACATACTTACTTAACGTTAATATTTATTTTATTATAAATTTAGTTATCTTTTCTATTTTTCTTAGGTATATAGGTTATTAGTTTTTCTTATATCTTTTTTTCCTGCTTCTGTTAGTACTACTAGTTATTAATAGTTACTATTTATTTAATAATTTTTAATAGTATGCTTAGCCGTTTTCCTTTAGAGATTTTATTCTTAATTCTATCTTTTAATTCTTTATAGTATATTATAACTAATAGTTAGTCTACTTAATTAAGTTGTGATTAGATATACTTAAATTCTGTAGTATAATTAGCTACTAATATCTATTACTTAAGCTATTAGAGCTTTTAAATTACTTTAATTTCTTTATTAATTTTTCTAAAAATAATAATTATTTCCTGCTTAAAGTACTTATAGTTTCTAAAAGCTTATTATATATTATTATTATAATTAGCTAACTCTGCTGCTTCTAGGTTAGAATCTCTATTAACTAGATAATTTCTTACTAGTAGTTTAAACTATTATATAGCTCTACCTATTATATTTATATCTACTACCAAGATTCAATCCTAATTAGTTAGGAATAACTTTTAATTAAACTAATAGTAGAGGTTTATTACTACTATGAAAGTCTTAAGTTTATTTTAATTACTATTAAACTTCTTAGGAGGTTGTATTTTTACTATTCCTCTTTTCTAAACTACTATAGCTTATTATTTAGTTTTAATCTATTATTATAGGTTTACTAAAGTATTATGTAACTTTATAATAGCTACTTTTTATTTCTGGATAACCTATTACGCACTTTTTATTTCTCTGGATATATTTCTAGTTATAGATAAAGATCCTACCATAACTTCTTCTTTACTACTATTTTCTTTTAATAAGTAAAGTTCTTATTTGTCCTTATAATAAGTTATTATAGTTTCTTAATAATTAGTTTATTAGAATTCTATCTAACGGTTCTTTTTACTTTTTTGAGGTGGTAATTATAATATTATAAGTTACTAACTTACTAATATAAAGTATATTAGTAATAAGCTATCTAACTATTTATATAATACTTAGTAGTTTTCTTATTTCTAGATCGGATAGCTTATTAGACTTAGTAGAAATTAGTTAACTTAGTAGAGATAAGAAAAGTAAATATAGTAAGTTAAAATTTAACAAAATAGTATTAAACTATATTACTTAAAATATAAATCTTAATTTTAGAGTAACTATAAAGAATTAAAAGTAATTATAAACTGTCTGATGATTTATACTTATAGTAGATCCTCCATGCGTATATTATATACTTATTAGTAGTATATTAAATACTATTAAAGCTATTAAAGATATTAGAGTCTTTAATATTTCTAGTATTTCTAGCTATTAAGCCCTATTTTATTATGTACATTACTACTTCTAATTTATTAGTATAGTTTTATATTTTTATTTTTACTTTTTAGCCTGCGCTTTAGCCTGTGTTAATATATCCTATACCTACTTATAATTCTTTCTTTTAAGCTTAAATATATATTTCTATTTAAAAGCTTTATTAGCTGTTATTACTAGTTCCCTTAACTTTTTAGATATAGTTACCTTACTATTACCATTCATAACATTAAGCTTAATTCTAATAAAATAAAGGTATTCATTTATTAAGTTAACTTTATAAAGAAATTAATTAAAAAAGATATTCTTTATAGGATAAGGTATGTCTATTTATTATTAAACTATTTTCTAGCTATTTTCTAGCTTTTTTTTATAGCTAGTAGGAATAAAAACTAGCTCTAGTTTTCTAGTTACAATTTCTTTTATAAACTAGGTAATATAAAATTAGAGCTTTTATATATTACTTTACTAGATTTTAGTAGTCTTTATAATAGTTTATTAGCAGAGTTTATTTTCCCTAGATAGTACTTAATTTTAAAATTATATAAAATAAGTAGTATTACTTAATATATTTATTTACTATTAAGGGTCTTAATATCTATAAAGCTTTTTAAATTATTATAATTTATAAGAATCTTAAGATAAGATAACAGGTTTTAATATAGTAATATTAGTATTTTATAATATCTATAATTACGCTTAGCTTAAGGTTATAAGTCTTATAATACTATTCTACAGCATATAGCTTTTAAAACTAAAAAATAATAAAATACTAATTACTATTATTAAACTTTTAAGAGTAAATTCTAGCGTAGTTTTAGTTAAAAGCATTTATTTTTAGGCGTAAGAGAAAATTAGGCTTATAATATTAAAAAAAAAAAGCTATTAAAAATATAGTATAGAGTTTATGTTTTGCTGTTTTTATCTCTAGAGTTTACTTAAAATATTCTATTTTCTTCTTATTTTAGAGGCCTTTTAAGAGGTCTGTAATAAGATAAGTAATTATAAAAAAATATTTAATAAAACGCCCATAGAAATTAGCAAACCTTAAAAAAACCTATATATCTTAAAAGAAAACTAAAGTAGTTTAGTTAATAACTATTTTAACCTATTAAGAATCTATTTTTATACTGTTAGAATAAATAATAAACTCTAGGAATTTAACTTTATTAGTAGCAAACACATACTTCTTAAGATTAATAAAAAGTTTATACTATTATAAGTATTTTAGTATTTATTAAATATGATTCTAATAATCCTCTCTATTACTTAAAAAGATTAGGATATTATTAAAATAGATTATACAAAAGATATTAACTAGCCTTAATAGAGTATAATTAATATAGATTTAAAAGATAATAGAAGTATTAGTAAGTTTAAATAATATTACTAGATACTTAAAATAGCTATAGTATATATAAAACACTATCTTCTACTTATTACTATATTAGATTCTAATATAGTAGTAAGTATCTTTAAGGTCTAGTTTAATAAACTTAATTAAATCTAATAAATAATCTAGTATTTTACTAATTAATAGTAAAATAAAATAGTTTCTCTTAGTAATTTTATTAAGGTCTTTATAATTAATATAGAGCTATAAGCTATTATTTTTTTTAGAAATAAAAAAATTAGTATGCTTGTTAGGCTAGCACTATTTTATATTTAACTCTTTTACTTTATTTTTATTATATAATTATAAAGGACTTTAAGCTCTTTAAAGAAAAAATTATATAATAGTCTAAAAAATATAATAGTACTTTTTTTTAATTTAATTATATAATTATTTCTATAGTGTTCAGGTAGCGCTCTTATGGCGTTAGTAGAAATTAAATCTTTAAACTTTTAAAACTCTAAAAAAAGAGTAAGAGTTATAGATTTTTTACTTTTTATAATAACTATAACTCTAATAAACACGGTATACACATACTTTTTATACTTAAAAGAGTTAACGAACTGTTTAGGCTTTTTAAATTAAATTATTTATATACTAATTTTCCAGCACAATATTTGTATTTTAAAATTAATAATAATATATATATTTTAAAGCCTATGAAGCCCAAAGACAACCTGTAAAGCTATATTAATTATTTTATAAATTAGAATTTCATATACATGTTGGCTGTACTCTCATGTAGTATTTAATATATATAATATTAGTAATTTAGATTTAGAAATCTCTTTAAAGCCTTACTTTAAAGTAAACTTTTTATTAATAATATTTACTTACGCGCTGCTGTTAAGAAGTATAGTAATTATTATTTAAATAAATAAATTAATTTATATTTCTTTTTTTACTTAGATTAGTTCTTCTCTAATAATTAGCTTCTTATATTTAGAACTAGAGGTAGACTTAGATACTATTAGTTTTCTAGTATTTAAATAATATTAATTTTTATAATAAGAGTATTCTTATTAGCCTTATTATATTATTTCTTTTTATAGTCTATTTTTTAATATTCCTATCTATAGCAGTAACAGCATTCTCTAGAATAATAGATAATATTAACTAAATAAAGTAATATAATAATAGCTAAAAAATATAAAATAGTCTAACTTATCTATTACATTTAATTTTAAGATATAGTTTATATATAAGCTGGAAGCTTAATAATAGTTTTTTATAAGTTATTCTCTAAAGTAGCAGCACGTTTAACAAGTTCTTATTAAGTCTTTAAAAACTTAGAATAGTTTAAAAAAGTTATATAAATTTCTAGTTATAGCTTACTATACAAATGCATAATAAAATACTTTTATTTATAAAATAGGTTAATTTAATTCTCTAGAGTAGCTAGATATACTATAAATTTATTTACTAATTTATTTTCCTTTTAAATAGCTTTAGAGTACTATAGAGTTATTTATAACTCTTAATTAATAAAGCTCTTAATTTAATTCAAGAGGAACTCTATTATATAGCTTTATATATATATTATTTCTTTATTTTCCTGCTCATATTATAGCCATAACTGTTAGTATATTATCTTTAAATATTATAAGATAAATATAATCCTTTAGTCTTCTAACTAAAACGTCTATAGGTTTAGGTAGAAAGTAATTTCTAAATAAATTTAAAAGTCTTAATACTTCCATACTCTCTTTTCTTTAAATATTAGGATTTTTTTAATTTTAGAACTGTGCTAGGAAATTAACGTATAATTATTACTAATATAATATTTATATAATAGTTCTTTAATATTGTTTTCTTTTTTAAAAAGGAGTATATTATCTTTACTCTATTAGAAAAACAATTAATAGAATTAATTTAGTATAAAAGAATAGTATTTATATGTTATTATTTATAAGATTTTAAATTTACTCTTTTATCTTATAGCATAAACACTATTCTCCTTTTTATAAAATAAGTTTATTATATTATCTTTTTAAATTAGCTATTTTTTTGTAAATAGAGGGAGTAGAAGTTAATTATTTAAATTATATTATTTCAGGCGCTGTTATAGTTTTACTTATTAAAATAAACTAACTAAAATCCATCACTACACCTATACTATAAAGATAGTAAGAGAATATAGTTAAGATTTAAATAAGTAGTATATACTAAGCCGCTATTCTTAAGTATAGAAAAGAGAATTTAGAATTATAATAAGGGGTTAATATAGTAGTAAGTAAACACTAATAAGATAAATCAAACTAAATTATATTAAACTAAAATATAAATAATAAGTCTTTTATTCTATAACCTTAAACATTATTAAGGTATAAGTATAGTATAAGTATATTAATAATATTATACTTACATAATAATAGCATTATACTGGTGTAATAGTAGTATTATACTTATATTTTATAAAATCTTATATACAGTAACATTCACCTAGGCGTTCTATATTATTATAATATAAAATAACTATTTTTAATACTAGAACTAAATTATTAATACTAACTATTTTAACTTAACTTAAGTATAAATAAATATTAGTAAAGAGATATATATATTACTATTCTTTTTATAATACTAAAATCTAAACAACTAGTAAATAAAAAAATACTTATAGAAATCTTATTATTTAGAAGTATACTAGTAGTAGTTCTAGTATAATTTTATACTTTAATTTAAATAATATAATATATTAAACAGCTTTATTATAAAATGTAGGTAGAATAATTATTTTAATTATATATTATTTACTAAGTTAGAAATAAAAGCTTATGTATAGCTAACTTTATATAAAAATTTTTTTTTTTTAATATAATTAAAATATTTTCTTTTTAAAATAATACTTTAAAGAGTTTAGTGCTTAATCTTAAAATTTAAATAAACTAATAAAAAATCAATAACTTAAATAATTATTACTTTAAAATACTTAAAAAATTTATACTTTAAAAGTAAAGTATATTATATAGTAGGTATTATAAAATTCTTTTAAAAGTTTTTTAGCACGTGAAAAGAATATTATATAATATTAATATTTACTTACTATATATAAAAGCACCCATCTCATGGCAGTAAATCTAATATAGGTATATTAAATTTAGATATTAGTAATAAAATATATATAGTTATAAGTAAACTTTTATATATAAGTGTATTAAATTTAAATATATTAAATTTATAAAAAGTTATTAGAATAGTTTTAAATTCAAATATGTAATTTAACACATTAAGTTATATTATTAAACTAAATTTTAGTAAAATTAATATAGTAATAGTAGTACAATTATACAACATATTTAATATAATTATATTAGTAAAATAAAATGAAAAAAGGTTTTTTTAATATAAACTCTATTAAAATAATTAATTAAAGTAATGTTTATTAATACTATTATTATTATTAACACTATTAACATTATTAATATTATTAAAATAATACTTTAATAAAAGTTCTATTTTAAATAGAGTTTACTTATTTAATATTTCTAAAAGTTTATTAAAACTAGTATAATATTACTTCTAGACTTTAGAATATTTAGCTATAATAGATAATTATTTATACTAAATTATTTACCTTAAGTTTTTTTACTTAAAAAAACATAGTATACTTTTGTTATTCTATTATCTCTATTCTTTTATAAATAAAAAGAATTTAAATTTAAAGTAGCTATGTTTTTACTTAACTTTAAGTTATAAATAAATAACTAAAAATTAAATAAGTAATAAAAAATTATAGGGGCAGGAAATAATATTAAAATAGTAATAAAAAAAATTAAAATGCTTTAGCAAATATATGCACGCGAAAATAAAGTTAGACTTATTTTAATAAAAGTATACTTAAATTATATATAAATTTATAACTAGAGTTTATACTATAATAATTTTAGTAAAAACAAAGAAACTACTTACATACTTTTATAAATATAAAGAGAAGAGTTATATATTAGTATAGTATTATACACTAATAACTTCTAACTTTTATTTTTAGTAAAAATAAAACTTATAGCTTGTGCTATTTATATAACTTAATATATACATTATATTAATAAACTAACTAAAAAAAAGCTAAAAATTAAATTATAACTAACTTTTACTTTAATATCTATTATGTTCTATCTATACTATTAACTACTAATTATATGTTTTAGTATAATTTTAAAGTACTATTTATAAATTTAGTACATTAAATTTTTTCTTCTTAAAATAAAAAGTAAGAGTTTTGTAAAAAGTATAATAAATTTTATTTAATTTTACTCTTTTTTTATAAAGTAATATAAATTATAACTTATGTGTTATTTTTTATTTAATTTTAATTAATATAACAAAGTACTAGCTAAAACTATTATAATAAAAACTTAAGTTATTATAAAATTCTAAATAAGTTTATTATACTATTATTAACCTAAAATTTAAAGTTTAATCTACTAATATATTTAAAGAAAATAAAAAAATAAAAAATAAAACATATATAGTTTAAAAATAGCTATTTATATTAATTATAAACTTATATAGTATAATTTACTTATAATTATATTATAACTCTCTTAGTTTTCTTTTTATATCTTAACTTAATATAACTTTATACACTTTGCTTTTTACTTTTTATTTCTTGTTTTTATTCTATTTTTTTTAATATACTAAGCTATTTACTTATAAAAATTATTTATAGTATTTTAACTTATTTACCTTTCTACTTAACTCTTATTTTATTCATATTTATTACTAAATATACTATACTTATAATAACTAGATAATATGGCGGTATATTATATAATATATTATAAACTATTTTTATAGTGTTTCTATAGCTTATATAAGTAACTTAAATACGTAAAAGTATTATATAGTTACTAATACTTAAGCTAACTAAAGTTAATAAAATAATAATAATATTAAAAAATAGCTACTATATATTATTACTCTAAATTATATGTAATAGCTTTTTTAGATGTTAATAAATAGAAAATAAAGCTAACAGCTAGTTTTATTATTTTAAATCTAATTACTTTTTTTATAAACTATATTTTTTTTTACTAGCTTTATAATTTTATCTTTAATACTTTATTACTATTTAATACTAGAAATAATTATAACTTTACATAGTTTATTATAAACTTAAGATGTTTTTTTAATATTAGTATTTAGTATTTTACTTAATCTACTACTTTTTACCTATTTATAAAATTATTATCTAATAAGATTTTAACTTATACTAAAAATAAAAACTATTTTAATTATTATAGTTAATATAATAGATTTATCTTATTACTTAAAATCTATGAAATCTTTTAGTTAGAAACTTTGTTAAACTTCTTACTATATTTTATACTCTAGTAAATAAAATAGTTGAGTTTTTTTATATTAAGTTTTACTAATCTCTTACTATTAATTTTATATCTTTTAAAACTATAGCTAATTTTTTAACTAGTATAAAATAATTTATTTTACTCTAACAAGTTTCTAGGTGCCCCGTGTGGGAGAAAGACTAAAAAAAAAAACTAATTTAACTTTCCTATATAAATTAGTTAAGGTTAAAAGTAAAGGATTTTTAGTTATTTAAAGTTAAAAATATCTTAAATAACTTTGCTAAATTAAATACTATACTTAGTTTTTTAATCTAGCTACTATATAATATAATATAAGTTAAAGAAGTATTATATTAAGAGTTTTTAGTAAAACTAGCCCGTGTAAAAGCAGAAAGCTATATTATAATTATATTATATAATATAACTAACCAGCGCTATTTATAGTATACTTTTATAAAAACTAAATATATTTTATACTAGAGACTTCTAAGTTTACTAAGGCCGGAAATTTAAACATGCTTAAGAATTTAAAAATTATTAAAATATAAGAACTAAATTTAAAGTTAATTTACTTTTAGTCTTTTAAACCTCTAGCTATAACAGACGTTAGCTTATAGTTAATAAATTTATTTAATCTATATCTCTTTACTTAATAGGAAGAATATCTTTTTTTATTTATTTTATATTTAAAACTATTACTATTCTTTTATAGATAAAGGAGAATTTAAATCTAGAGTAATTTTACTTCTACTTAACTTTAAATAGTTAATAAGGTTAGAGCTAGCTAAGCTTAGAGATAAGAAATTAAAGTCTAAAATCTATTTATTTTAAAAAAGCAGTATATATTATAATCTATTTATAAATAATATAACACTACTATAAACTTTATTTAACTTAAACTTTTATTATTTAGTAATAAGTATATCTTGTTTTCCTATATTATAAATAGTTTCTAGTTATAATATTTATACCTGAATATTTATACTAATACTAAATTCTAGTTAGATTCTAATTAATTATAACTGTTGTTACGTACTAACGTATTACTAAATATAAACTATTTTCTTACAAACCTAGTTTTTAGTTAATTAAGTTAATAGTATAAATCTAAATAGATAAAATAAAACTTATAAAATTATATTTTAGTACGAAGGGGAAGCTAGAGCAACGAAGAGTAATTTCATAATATTATAATTAATAAATAAATAACGGAATATCTTTGGATTATCTTATTATTTTTATTGTCTTTTTTTTGGAATAAAAGAATTAAGAAATGCTAAAGTCCGTACGATGATTACATAGTATTATATATAAATTAAAATAAGAAATAGAAGATAGAAAACTTAGTTAAATAACTAGCTCTATTATACTCTTTTTTAAATACTAGGTCTAATTTAGAGAGAGGATACACGTTAGAACGTGTCTAGTATATAAAAAATATATTTATTATATAATAACACTATTTATATCTAGAGCTTATATTTAAATAATAATTTTATAATACTTATAGTTCTAAATCAGCCTAATCTACGCATAATCTAAGACTAATTAAGTAAAATAAAATAGATATAATAACACCTATTTAAAAGAAAATAATACTATATATTAGTTTATTTTATATTATATTACTTTTATATTATTATATACAACAGGGCTGACTAGTGCTAGGGGATATTAAAAATTTTTATAAATATTAAATATTTACACTTTTAGTATATTTCTTACTTAATAGGATATAATCTAAGTGGCTTATACTTTTATTATAATCTTAAGTTAACTTATAAATTATGTTTTAGCTTAGTATTTTATACCTGGCGTTTTATACCTAGCGTTTCTTAGTGTATTAACTATTATTTTCAATTTTTAAATTCTATACCTTTTAAAATATAAATTTCTAATATTACTAGGAACATACTACTCTCTTTAGCTTTCTCTAATATATAAGAAAATTATAAAATACTTACTTAATAAAACTTAAGCTATATTTATATCTATTTTTTAATATTAATAATATTTATTTCCTATTTATTTAGGTGACGCTGCGCTTAGGGTTGGTAAAATTAAAGCTAAAAAAATTAAAAAAATTAAAACAGAATAAGCTAGAGAGTATAAAGTAAAAGATAAAATTTTCTATTTTTTATTTCCTATCCCTTTATTCACTAGCCTTTCTATATAAAGTGTTAAAAATTATATAGAGTATACTTAAAGTATTTTAATAGTTATAGCCTTTTAAATATAATATAGCTATAAAATAATACAACCTTACTCTAGTAAAGTTATAAAGTATATATTAAATAATTAAGCCTTTAGTTTTTATACTAAATAAAGATAATATCTTTTATAGGGTAAGTAAGTAGTATTTTTATTAACTCTTAAATTTCCACTTATATTATCCTCTAGAGATTATAAGTAATAAAGGTATTAAGAATTTTTCTTTAATCTATTCAAATACCCACTAGTAATTACTATTTCTATAAGGTAAATTAGACTTAAAAGTAATAGAATATTATTATATCTATTCTTTATAGTATCTTTATTTATAGAGATTACTTATCCTTAGAATACTAACTAGTTACTAGATAACTTAGTTAGTAATATTTAATCTACACCTAGTTTAGCCTCTACGCAAAGGTAAGACAAGATAAAGCAAAATAAGTAAATAAATCTAAAAATTTATTAATTAAATTTAAAGAGTACTAGCTATTAGCTTTTAGGATTATAATAATATAATAAGTTATAACTTTACCTACTAAATATTTCTCTACCTAGGTTTTTATTTTTAAAGTATTAATTAGTAAATAGGTAAAAATATTAAGCATATACTAATTTCTTTTTAGTTATAAAAATAAAACAGGCTAAAGTCTAAAGTATTATTATTTAAAATTAAAAATTCTAGCTCTTTTTTTAACTCTTTAAATATCGCTATATCTTTAAGTAAATGGTTTATTTTTAATACTTAACTTTTACTAAATTCTTCTACTATAGAGAAGCTAGTTAATAGTACTTTAAATATAATTATATTATATAATATCTATTCTTAATTATTTATCTAAAATAATTCTATAAAGAGCACTCTGCGTTAGCACTAAAAAAAATAATATAACTTATATAGTAGTCTTTCATTTAAGGAAGAGTATCTAATTAAAGAGTATAAACATAAAAAGTAATTTACATAAAAAAGTAATCTAAAATTTTATATAATATTAAGGCATGGAATATTTGATTACTAGTTAAGGCAAAATAACTAAGACTAATTAAAAAAAATAAAACAACTTAAAATATATTCTAATAGTAATGTAGTATAAACTAGATAGTTATAACTATAAAAAATATAAAATTAATTAGGTTTACTATACTTATTTAAAAGGAAAATTAATTTATAGTAAGTTTAATTAGCACACTATATAGTCTAACCAAATAAAAGAAAAGAAAAAAGAAAAAAAAATTAAAATTTAAGATAGATTAAAGTACACTAGATTTACGAAAAGTTACTAAAATAACCTTAAATTTAAGTATATAATTTAGTATATCAGATTATATTACTAAAATAAATTTTTAGTTAGATTTATATAGTAATGGTAGTATAATTCTATAGTATATTTAATAGAATTAAATTAGTAAAGTAAAATAGAAAAAGGATTTTTTTAATATAAGCTTAATTAAAATAAAACTAGATTTAAGTAAGAACTATACTATAAACTTAATATAAAATAAATAAATAATATTTCTAAATACTAAGTAATTATAGACCTAATATAGATCTTATAATAGTATATACTAGTATTTAGCTATATACTATAAAAATAGTGTTTTTTTATTAGTAAGAGAAGGATATAACTTATAACTATATTTTTAGTAATTAGATACTATTACTTTTTAAGGATAGAACCTAGGAATTCTTTCTAAAAGATAAAAAGATAGGTATAGTATAAAAAAACGTATTTATAACACTTTAAGTAGGCTTTATTAGTATTATTTAAGTTTAGTAAAAATTTAATATAGTAGCTAAAGTAGCTAATACCTATTTTCTTTTTAATTTAAGTAATATGATTATTATTAGCTAAGCGCTTAGCTAGTAGTTAGTTAGTAATATTTACTTCCTAAGTTAAATACCCTAAAAAAAGTCTATTTTATATAGTTATAGAATTTAAGACTTTTATCTCTGTCCTAGTAGATTTCTATATCTTAAAAGTAATATATAGATTAATTATACTAAATAGCTAGTATAAGAGAGCTAGTATGAGAAAGCTATTATAGCTTTAATTTTAATTTCTTAAAGTATTATTAACAGAATCTCTTACTTAGCTTACTAGTTTATATTATTAGTTTTATAATAGCTTTTATTAAGCATTTTATAATATTTAAATATATTAATAATATTATAATAAACATCTAAAAGTGCTCTCTTTTATTAATATAGCTAGTATTTATACTAGTACTAAGTAACTTAAGTCTACTTTTATATATAGCTTTTAAAGTCTAGATAATAGAGTTTTTAGCTTAGGTAAATAATTCAGCTCTTTTTTAAGCTTTCTATTTTAAAAGATTTTCGTATTAGCTTAACTTAAGCAGTCTATCTAATAAATAGAATATAAATTAGCTTAATAAGAACTATTTATATAGCCTAAATAGTTTAGATAATATTAGCTAACGTAATACTACTATTACTTAAAATTATATAAGTATAAAGTTTTTATTCTTACTATCTAAAACTTTCTCTATTTTATATATATTCTTTAGTAGATTAGCTTTAATACGGAGTTTTTCTTTTCTATTAATAAAACTACTTATAATATATTTTAAACTTAACTAGAAATCTAAAGCCTTGCTTGCCTTATACGTATTAAGATTAATTTTTTTTTATAAACTTAAATTAGATATACTACTCTTTTATATAAAACATCTTCTCTATTTATATATTTTTTATATAATTATAAGACATAAGATAAAGAATACTCTAGCTAAGCTAGTTAGTAGTTTTATATTAACACTTAATTTTCTTTAATTATTAATTAAAGGTTAAAAAGTGTTTCTTAGTAGTATCTAAGTAAACTAGTAATAAGAAAGTAATAAGAAAATACTCTTTACTTAAGTTTAGAAATTATTTTATTTATAGTAATTATAGTTTTAGTTTCTACCTATTATTTAGTCCTTTTGCTTAAGTATATTAATGTTTTTAGTATATATATAGCCTAGAAAGGCTATAGTCTAGTAATACTAAATATAAATAGCAGTAATCCGGTCTTTATAATTGCTAACAGTATATTAAGTATAATAAAAAATACTATTAATAGTATTATACTAGAATAGATTATTATTAGATAGTTATAATAAGATTCTTCTAACTAAAGCAGATAAAATCCTAATAGGTTAAGTAGAAAAAAATAGTAGTATAATAAATATTATTAGAAAAAAAATCTACCTAACTACGAACTCTATATAAAGAAAGTAATATTATATTAGGCGTTTTAATTACTTAGAGTATAGATTTTTTTTTAATATAACAATAGCCATTACATATAAAATCTTAGTATTATTATAATAGAAATTAGAGTCTTTACTTATAGGTTACACGAAAATCTAAGAAATATCAGCTTTATTATTAAATAAAATAGTTATATAAATAGTATACTTAATAAAGAGGGCATTTTTATAAGGCTGTATTAAATTAAGAAATAGCTTTTTTTTTAAAGCCTAAACCTTTTACTTCCTCTTATACTCTAAGTTAGTATAGTGGTTGTTATTTATAATAATTCTTATTAAAATCAGCTTATTTTTAAATAACTTAATTTTAAATAGCTTATCTTTAGATAGCTTATTTTTAAATAATATGTCTACTTTTTTATTAAACTTTCTAAACTCTTTTTCTAATAAATTTATAGATTTAGACCTATCTAATTCCTCGTAACTAGCTGTTCTAGTATGTTTAGTGTAGTTATTTATATTATTCACGTTACTTATAATAGTATACTTAATAGAAAGTAGAAAAAAGCTATATAGTCTTTATATAAATAAAGATACCTTATTATCTTTAGTGCTTTAAATAAGTAAATATACTATATATACTAAAGCTTTCTAGCTTATACTTAAAAGTATATTTTTAGAAAGAGTCTTACACAGTAGCTAAATAGCCAATAAAATAAAGTAAACTATAAAAACTAGATTATAATTATAGTAAAAGTTATTAAAAACTAGCTACTTAGTATTATAAGTATTAGATAGAATATTTTCTCTAAAACTAATATCACTACCTTCTAAAAAAGTTTCTAGTAATAGTTATTAGATATAGTATAAGTATACTTTTATAAAAAAACCTAGCTTTTTAAAGCTTTAATTATTATTATTTAATTATACTACAGCCCAGTCAGGAAAGCAGGCTTATAATAATTATAATAAATTCAATTATAATATATTTTAAAAAAAGAGTATGTTGTTATAAGATAGAAAGAAGAAAATTACATATTTATATAGTAATTATACTAAGAAACTTTTAATTTCTAGTTTTAATAGAACTAAAAGTTATAGCCTATACTATTTAATTAAACCTAATAATATATTAATTATAATAAAAATTTAAAATAA
Organism: Zopfia rhizophila CBS 207.26; assembly: GCA_010093925.1. Classification (NCBI taxonomy): domain Eukaryota; kingdom Fungi; phylum Ascomycota; class Dothideomycetes; family Zopfiaceae; genus Zopfia; species Zopfia rhizophila. The sequence continues at coordinate 22,465 of ML994796.1, forward strand.
AAAATAAAACAAAAACAAGCTAGTAATTAAGTAAAAGAGAATAAAAAATAAAGAAAAGAAAGAGAAACTCATGTAATAGTTTTTAAGCTAAAAAATAAAATAAAATATTTCTAATAAAAACCCAGTACTATAGTGATAATAAATAATATAGGATAAAATAAATAATATTATAATTTATTTTTTAATATATAAGCTACGTAGCGCAGTATAGTATGTAGAAAAAAAATAATAAAATAAAAATTTTAAGAATTTAGTAAAGCTAGCTTATATAAAATAGTAAACTATATTATAATTATATTATATAATATAACTAATTAACGTAAAGAAAAAATCAAAGTAAGTAACTAAAAAGGATTTAGTTTAGAAAAAAAGAAAATAAAGTATATTTAAATAATAATAATAATAAAACAATAGCAAAAAGGGTAGAAAAAGGGAAAATAAAAAATAAAAATTTAAAAAAAGAAAAAAGAAAAAAGATATAATCTAGAAAATAAGTTAACTTATAAAAATATAAGATATCAGTACTAAGAAGTTAAAGTAATAAATTAATTTAATATAATTTTTATTTATGTTCCTTAATATTATATTCTTATTTATAAAGAATATAGCATAAGTAATATAGAAGCCTGTTTAAAAAACTATTTAGATATTAACTATACATATTTTATAATAAACACACAGATAAATATTCTTTAGGTAGTAAAAAAGATTAAAGGATTAATAGAAAATAAAAAAAGATTATATATCTAAAACTAGGATTAAAATTTATACTATATTTAGCTATTTAGCATAACAGATTAAAATATATAATAAGAAAAGTTAATAATTTACCGTGTAAATATATTTACTAAATTATTTAAAATATTTAGGCCTATTATTATAACCAGTATGGATAAAAGAACACGCGAATAAAAAAGAAATTACTAAAAAAAAAATAAGTAGAGACAAAGAAGATATAAGTAAAAAGCATATAATACTAAAAATTTTATTATATAAGAAAATTAAGTTATCTATTTAAAATAAACGCCCAAAACTAAACAGAGAAAGAAAAAGAGGATATAAATAAAAAGAAATTTATTAAGTAATAGTTAAAGATAGTATTTAAAAAAACTACTATAGCATTAAAAAAAGCTAATAGAAATAGAAATATAATAATATAGCTAGATAATAATTATTATGTGATATATATATAGTTAAAAAGAACTAAATAAATATAGTACTTTAACTATTTAAATTATAACTAGCTATTAAAATTAATCTGAAGGCCAACACCAAACAAAAAGGCATTAACTAAAATATATTAGGTAATAAAAATAATAATTTAGAAAAGTAAGTAAGTATTATATTCTAAAGTAATTAATTTACCTACCGTAAATTATATTAACTAATATAAGATAGGTAATAATATAAATAAAAAGCTATTTAACAACCACTAAAAAGATACAATAATAGTTAGGATATAAATTAAGATAATATATTATATCTAGCGGATTTATAAATTAAATAAGATTAAACTACAAGAAGTTAAAAAGAAGTAATAAAGTAATAAAAAAAAAGGTAATAAAAACAAAGGTAATAATAATAGAAATATAGAAAAAATTAGAGGAAAAAAGTTACAATACTAATTAACTACTAAGCAGATAAAATAGTTATAAAAAATTAAATAAGTAATTAAAAAGAATAAGAATACCAGTAAAAATAAACTAGATAAGAAAATAAAGAAATTATTAAAGAAATATATATTAGTATTCTTAATATTACTATTAAATTATTATTTAAAAGATAATAAGTATAAAAGCATACTAGTTAGCGCAGTAGTGTTTTTTAAAGTTAATAATAAATTTAGTTAAAAAAATCTATTATAATATATGCCCACAATTTCTGCTGTTGTTATAATTATAAGAATATTAATATTATATACAGTAATAAAGGCACGTTAAAAGCATATAACTAAAATTATAAAAAGAAAAAAATTTAAAAAGAAAAACGCTAATAATTTAGCCTTAGGCTATTTCAATTTAGTTAAGAAAATAGCTAATAAGTTTATAATATTAACTAGTTATAGAAATATACCTAGCTTGATAAATTAATTATTATAATTATGTATATATAGAATAAAGACTTAATTTAATACTAATATAAACAGCATTATATAGTAGGTTAGAGACATGATATTATATAATTATATCTAGTTTATAATTCCCAGTTTACAGTCCATAATCTATAGATTAGTAGAGATAATATAAATAGAGTTATAAAAGAATTTACTATTACTAAATAAAAATAAAAATAATTAGATTACAGATAGAGTAACTTAGTTACTAGAGATTAAATAAAACAGCTTAGTAGATAATCTAGCTTAAATAAGGTCTAGTTAGAATTTTTTCCAAGACAAAAAAAACACGTTTAAAAAAAATAATAGTAAAAAGTAATTAACTAGACATATTATTTATAAAAAGAAATTATAAAAAATGTTTATTAATATTAAGACTATAAATCTAACAGTACTAAAAGAAAATAAAGTAGTTTAAAAAGCTAGTAAAGTAAGAAAGTATAATAAAGTATATTAATTATTTTAGAAATATTTATTAGTAATAGTATATATAACTAGTAGATTACTAGTATATAGAATAGAAGTAGTAATAATTTAATATATAAATAGCCACAACAGCAAAAGCTAAAGCATATTTATAGAAAATAAATTAATAGTATTTATAATAATATACTATAAAGGGATTAGTACTAGTATAAAGGTTAAAATCATCTACTAATATTTACCACATAAAATTAGTAAGTTAATGTTTTATTATTTATAATTAATAGTCTTATTTTAAAGGAAAATAGAGAGCGTGTTTAGTGAAAAAAAAGTAAAGAAAATAAGCCTATTTATATAAAAATCTATAAAAAAAGAGTAAGAAATATAGAGGCTAAAGAGAGTAATAAAACAGAAAAAAATAACAATAATAATAAAAAAAAAAAAAAGAATAGATATATATTATAAGAGCTAGAAAAGTAAAATATAAATTAAATTTAATAAACAATCTAACATACATCATTATAGTAATTAAAAATAAAAGTAAATATTATAATATAAAAATATATAGTTAAAGTAATTTACTAGAGATATATTAATAACAAAGTAATTATAAAAATAGTAGTTAAAAGAGATAAGAATAAAAATAAGAATAATAATATATTTAATATATAAACAAAACACAGCTCTAAAGTTAAAAGAGTAGTATATAAATAACTTATTATAAAATTATTATTTAATATTAAGGCCTAACAGCTAGCGTTACAGCAGGTGAGTATAAAGTAGTATTAGTTTTTATTATTTATACTAATATTAAAAGTATGTTTAAAAAAGGGCACGCGGGTAGCAAAAGCTAGAAAAAAGATAATAAAAAAAAAGTTCCAGTAATAGAAGTTAATGTAAACAGTAGATATTTAAAACTAATTAGAATAATTAGTTAGGAAAAAAGCTACGTTTAGAAGTGTTTAATAACTAGTAATAAAAGCTATTATATAATAAAAAAGCCTAATAGTCATAATTATGGGTATAAAAGCTAGTAAGAGTATAGTATTTATATTACCAGCATTATATTCTATAGAAGTAATAATAGTAATCATTCCGTTAACTTTATTATAGGAAAATTTAAAGGACTATTGTAATAAAATAAGAATTAAGTATATTAAATAAAAAAGCTATAAGCTATATAAATAAATATTAGTTATATTTATATAGATCTAGAATTAGGGTCAAAGGCTTAGTTATGAAACTTAAAGAAAATTAAAAAACTAAATTATATATAAAATAGAAGGCAGGCAACATACTACTATAAAGTAAATATATAATAATATAAATAGAAATTTTATTATATTATAACCTAGAAACGCATGCATGATGCAGAATTTATTATTTTAATTATATTAGAAAAGAAAAACTACTAGATTTAGGTCTTAAAAAGAGAAATAGAAACTACTATTTCTAATTAGAATTTTTTCTAATATACGTTATAGAATAACTAGAATTTCTAGAAACCAGCCCATATAACACACCACTATAGAGTTAATACTTAATAGTATAAGTAGGAATTATATTATATTATAACTTAAAAATATATATAGAGCGCGGAATTCATTATTAGGTCATATTAAAAAAAACGAAAAAAAGAAAATAAGAAACTATTATATCTAGATCTTAAAAGAGGGAGCAGGGGCTGCTATTTCTAATTAAAAAATTTTCTAATATATATTATAAAAAAACTAGAATCTCTAGAGACTATTTATTACCTTATGTATTATAAAATATAGTATTTTCTATCTTATATAGTAATATAGAAGAATTAATATAACTTATAGCTAAATATTTTACTCTTAAAGAATAAAAATATAATAAAATGTCTTTGCTTAGTTAGTAGCTTAGATATTATTATACTTAATTAGAAATTTTTCTAATACCTAGACTTATTATAGGGGACTTAATATTTTTTATTATTATCTAAAAGAAAATCAGTATAGTAGTAGATTTAAAAAAATAATAAAAAGAAAATAAAATAAACTTATAAAAATAATTAGTAATTAAAATAAAACTATAACATATACTTAAATTATAATTAAAGGGGGTAGGGAAGAAAAGATTTTTTAAGATTTTTTTTTATTTAACTAAAAAAAGAACACAGAGCAAGAACGTTAAATTATAAAAAAATAATAATAATAAAAGATATAAGAAGGCTTAAGATAAAAATAGATTAAATAATTATTTTAAATAAATAAAAGAAGTAGTTAAATATATAACTAGTAAATAAAAAAAAATTTAATAAGCTATTATAGCAGTGCACTTTTAGCCCTTATAATATATAAAAAAACAAAAATTACCATAAATAAAGAAATTAATGGAAAATAATTAAGATATAAAAGTATATTTTAGTATTAATATTTAAATAACAGTAAAGAGCATTTACGCTATACTAAATTAGAATTATTTCTAATATCTAATAAAGACTAGATATAACTTAACTATATTAGGGCCAGAAACGAAGCACTTATATATATATATATATAATACTAAATAGGTAAGTAAATAATAGAGAGTATTTTATATATATATTTATAAAATAATTTACTTAATATAGCTATCTTATAACTAGTAGTAACTTTATAGAAAAACTAGACTATTAAGGGGCTTAAAAAAAAGTCTTTTTTTAAAAATCCTTACAGGTGCTATACAGGGCAATATATAAATACTATATATATATATTAAAATAAAAATAAAATAATATAAAAAGTATAGTTTTATCTCTAGTAGGTAAACCTTAGATTCTAAAGTAAAATAATATAACTAAATTTAAATACTAAGTTAACAAAACAAAGGTCAAACAGTAAAATAGTAGGAATAATTATAAAAATAAAAATAAAAAAGCTATTTTAAGAGTAATAATAAATAAAGTAAATATATAGTAATAGGTAAAGTAAAAGCTATTAATATTTAAATCAACACACAATACCTACTCTGTATAAAAGAGATTAAAGAAAAAGTTTCTAGAATTTTTATTACATAAGTAAATTTTAACGAAATTAAATATAATAAAAATACTAAATAGTAGTAAAAAAGCTTTTACGTGATAATATATAAACTTTATTATATTTTTACTATTAATAAACTAAGCTAAGCTAATTTAGGCTATAGAAAGTTAATATTATTTTTATTTTCATTTTTTTATAACTATACTCACCTTATAACTTTTTCTTTTTTTTATAGATTTTTTTAGTTTCTAAGGCGACTACATACCTCTTTATATGTATTTTAGACTTAAATTAATAATAAACCTAATTTCTATTTACTTACTTTTCTTATCTGTACTTATTTCACCTTTAGAATAATTTTTTTAAAGTAAAAGATATTTATAATTAGCTTAAATTTAAGTTATTTTTTATTTTAAATTTTATTTTACTTTTCACTTGGGCATACCTGTTGACCTAAATTAAAAGTAATAAATACTAATAAAACTTACTATCTTTATTATTATCTTAATTATTATATAAGTAATTCTAACTTATATAGTAGTATAACTTATAAGTTTTTATAAAAAAAATTTCCTCTAAGTACTTCTTAGTAGCTTAAAGAATAAATCTAGAATTAATATTATAAACATAAAAACAGCGTAGGCAGAAAGTAATAATAGAGTTTTAGTATATAATATAAATATAATAATAATAGATACACTAGACTCTCGCTAGTAAAAGATAGTAAATAATAAAAATAAAGAGTTATTAGATTTTAAGAAATTATTAGATAATAAAGCGCTATTCTCTGAAGCTTTAGTATAAAAAAATAAGAATAATAAATAAAATTAAATTAAAGGCTTATTTAGGTATACTTATATAAATTTATATTAAATAATAATAGCACTTTAAATGCTAATAGAATATTTAAAGTATTTAATCTTTAATAATTCTAACTTCCTTAGTATCTGGAATGAACTCTATGAAAACTATATTAAGAAAAAGAAATAAAAGGTAAAAAAGAAAGTAAAAAAAGATAAAAACAAATATACACAACGCATATATAATTTTGAAATAAAATCTATTTTTAATAGTCTTAAGTAAAAAGAAAGTAATAGGAACATAAAGTACTTTTAACTTTAAAAAAAGAATATAAAGATATAAATAGTAGTAGACTACTTTACTTAGACTATATAGCATATTTAGCTTATATTCTATAAAAATAAATATAGCTTTATATATAGGAAACCACTTATAAGCGTAAATTTATAGTATTAAATTTAAATTCTTCTTAAATATAAAGCTTACTATTTTTTTTTAATTTAAATTAAAAAGAGGAAAAAGACGCTGAAGAACAAAAAAAAAAGAGATAAATAAAAAGAAATAAAAAAAAAGCTATATTAAGTATCATACCTACTACAGATAGTAAATAGAAAAAGGGGCTTAGAAAAAGGTTTTTTTTTTAAAGTCTTTAATAGTATACCTAAATAATATTTAATTACTAGCTAAAGATAAGACTTATAGAGTTAAAAAATTATAATAGAATATAAAAAAAAATAAAAAAGCACTAAAAAAATACACTTACTAAGTTAACTAATATATAACTACTAGAATTTTTTAATGCTAATAAAAATAACAAGCCAAAAAAAAAAAACTACTTAGGTAAATTAGACTATATATAATAAAAAAATTCTTTTAAAAGAGCTTATGTTAAATTCTATTTAATAAAAAGTATTTAATAGACTTTAAAGAGTCCTAAGGCTTATAACTAAAGTATTTTTTAATAATTTCCGTTACATAAATATTTAAGCTGCTAGGAAGGTAATACTTAAGTTACTAAAAAATAAAGTCAACTAGTTAAACAGAACGTTTATAGAGAAAACTAAAGAAACTATAAACTTTAATACTAATTTAATTAAGAATATTAAGATTAAGAGTGTGGCTATAGAGTGGCTAATAGATAATAAAATTTCCTTTAAAAAACATAAAAATACTAAAAAAAAGTTATAGTATTTACTTTAGGAATTTAACTAAAGCAGATATTAAAAATACTAAGTAATAAAATAATATATTAAATAATAAAGCGTTCTAGCATAAGAACCTTCGTGAAATTATAAAATACTTAGAAATTATATTAATAAAATTTAAATATCTTTTTAACTAAAATCTAGCTATTAAGCTGCGTTAGTGGCAAGTTCTGGTAATTTATACTATATATTTATTTCTAGACTCTAGGTTCTTTAATAAGGTTATAATTATTAATATAATTAGAATTAGAAAAACATTTACTACTAGAGAGATAATCCTTTATATAAGTATTTTTACTTATAAATAGTATTATATAAAGAGTTTAGTAAAAAGCCTTTCTTCTAAGCTTTATTTAAAAAAAATCATGTTTTAATTAAGTTTATTTCTATCCCATAGCAGTAAATCTAATATAGGTAAATTAAATTCAGATATTAGTAATAAGATATATATAGTTATAAGTAAACTTTAGTACATAGGTGTATTAAATTCAGGTACGTTAAATTCACAAAAAGTTATTAAAATAATTTTAAATTTAAGTATACAATTTAGCACATTAAGTTATATTATTAAACTAATTTTTAGTAAGATTAATATAGTAGTAGTGGTACAATTCTATAGAATATTTAATATAATTATATTAGTAAAGTAAAATAGAAAAGGAGGTTTTTTAACACGAACTCTAATTAAATAATTAATTAAAGTAATGCTTATTAACGCTATTAACGTAATTAATATTATTAATATAATATTCTAATAAAAGTTCTCTCTTAGCTAGAGTCTATTTATTTAATATTCTTAAGATCTACTAAGAATAACGTAATATTACTTCTAGACTTTAGAATATTTAATTATAATAGATAGTAATTTATAATAAATTATCTAATTTAGGTCTTTTTACTTAAATGAATGTACTCTTTTTATTCTGTTAATAATCTCTATTCTTTTATAGATAGAGAGAATTTGAATTTAAGGTAGCTATACTTTCACTTAACTTTAAGTTATAAATAAATAGCTAAAAATTAGATAAGTAATAAAAAAATTATAAGGGCAGTAAATAATATTAAAATAATAAGAAAAAAAAACCCAGAAAATATATACTTATAAAATTAGAGTTAGAGCTATTTTTAATAAAGATATATTTAAATTATATATAAGTTTATAACTAAAGCCTATATTATAATTTAGTGCAAATAAAAAAACTACTTATATACTCTTATAGATTTATAAAGAGAAGAGTTATGTATTTATGTAGTATTATATACTAATAACTTCTAATTTCTATTCTTAGTAAAAATAGAACTTATAACTTATACTACTTATATAACTTAATCTATATATATTAGTAGACTAATTAAAAGAAGCTGATAATTAAACTATAACAAATTTTTACCTTAATGCTTATTATGTTCTATTCGTGGTATTAACTACTAGCTATATATTTTAGTATAACTCTAAAGTATTACTAAGTAGTATTTTTATTATCTTTTATATCTAACTCTAATAGTATTAGTAGTTTATATACCTATATTTATAAGCTCTTCTATATATATAAGCCCTAGATAGTTTATTAATAGATTATTAAATTAGTTATAACTTTTACTTTAGTATAATAGATTATATAAAATACTGTTTATAAATTTAACACACTAAATTCTTCTTTTTAAAAATTAAAAAAGTAAGAATATTATAGAGGATATTAAGATAAGTAATATTTTATATATTAATTTATTTAATTCTACTCTTTTTCTATAAAGTAATGTGAATTATGACTTGTGTATTAATTTCTATTTAATTTAGCTTAGTATAATAAGCGCTAGCCGAAACTACTATAATATAAACCTAAATTATTATAAAATCCTAAATAGGTCTATTATACTACTATTAGCCTAAAGTTTAAAGTTTAATTTACTAATGTATTTAAGAGAGAGAAAGAAAGAGAAAATAAAATATATATAGTTTAAAAATAGCTATTTATGTTAATTATAGACTTATATAGTATAGTTTACTTATAGCTATATTATAACTTTCTTAGTTCTTTCCTTATATCTTGACTTAACATAACTTTATATATTTTGTTTTTTATTATTTATTTTTTATTCTTACCCTACTTCTTCTAATATGCTAAGCTATTTATTTATAGAAATTTTTTATAGTATTTTAGCTTATCTACCTTCCCGCTTAGCTCTTACTTTTATTCTTATTTATTACTAAATATATTATACTTATAATAACTAG
>ML994797.1:0-31913 GCA_010093925.1 Zopfia rhizophila CBS 207.26
TTAATCTTAATATTATATTACTATTATCTAGCTAAGTTAAATAAATTTTAGTATAATATAATAATAGGTTTTAGTCTTTAAATGTTATAGTATAAATATAAGTTAATAAAATAAGTTAACTCTATTTTAGCTATACTAAAATAGAAAGAGAAAAGATACTAAAAAAAATTATTTTTAAATAAAGTAGTATATAGCTTAAGTATAAGCTAGTTATAATATTATGTAATTTATAATAAACTAAATAAATAATACTATTACACTATTCTACTATTTACTAGTACTTTTAAAGATTTTTTTATTTACTCTTATATTAAAATAAAAATATAGTTCTTATTATACTTATTATAATTTAAGAGTTTTAATAGTTATATTACTAGCTTAAGCTTTTTACTAATAGTTATTTAGCTTTTTAATATAGAATTATGTACACTATATGTTAGCAGTGGGAGAGCTTGTCGAGATTGAGAGACTGAATTAGATTGCATTGAAGACCTGAAATCTAGAGGGCAAGAAAAGGCTATATACAGCAGACAAATGCCAAGCCGGCGGATTGTATGTCCGACCGGCAGGAGGTTGATTTTATGGCAACACTATACTTTTAACTTTTTTTATTTAAATTAAAATACTTCTTCTTAATGTGTATAAGGTAATAGTTATAATAGTATACTAAATATAATAATTTACTATACTTTTTTCTTGCCTTGTTTCTATGTATTAAATATTTCTATTCTAGGAAATATTTCTTATAAAAGAGTAGTATATGCTATAGGTTGTTTTAATATTAATATTTTTTTTTCTTATAATATCTACATTTAAGTGCATATTTCTTTTAATATTACTATTTATATTAATAGTCTTATTTATTGAATTTTTAATTATTATGAGAAATAAACGCGTAAATTAGCTTCTTATTATTAAATATACCTTAAAAAACTCAGCCTAGACGCTTTATGGAGTCGTGATAATATTATTATAGTATAGAGATTAGCTATTAGACCTCTAGGAACTAGCTCTAGAGCTATAAACTTAATTTATATTATTATAAACAACACCTAGTAACTATATAGCTAGTTTATAGGAAGAAACTAATTAAATTAACGTTTTTATTTCTAGCTACAGTACTGTTTTAGTCTGTAAGATATAATAGTAACTTTATATAGTCTTTCTCTAATTATATTCTAACCTAGCTAAAGATTATAAAAGTATTTAGAAATATCTCTCTACTATTAAAAACTATTTTTATGCTTTTATTTTTTAGATTATAACTTTAAAAATAAGCTATAGCCCTCTCTTCTATCCTATTATAGTAACTAATAATACTATTTTAGTTATTATTATATTTATATATAGAGCTATTTTAATAATCTTCTTAGCTAAGTAATTAGATTAATTTTATTTAGTCTAGTATCAGCAGCTAGTTTATAGAATTTAGTAAAGTAAATAATAAAACTTTTTTATTCTTAGTAAAATAAATTAAGCTTATTTAAGATAGTAAGTTTTCTATTTAGGTCTCTATATATAGCTTATAAAAAGGCGATTAGTTATTCTATTAAGTGTATATTCTTATTTATAAAAAAGTCTATAAGTGTTACTAAGTCCTTCTCTAGCCTTAAATATATATATAGAAGTTAAGAGCGTTTAGTAAAATATTAGTTAGTATTATCTTTAAGCTTATAATTAAGTTTTCTAATAAAAATATATAGATTCTTTTATTTTCTAGTAAACATTAAAGGGTCAGGCAGGTAGTCAGATTTCGTTATTATTAATAGTATAATAGATTCTAGTATAATAGTTAATCTCACATTTCTAATTATAGCTTAAGAAACTTAGAGATAGGTACTAGTTATAGTTATAGATAGAATTAAAGTTATAGAACTTAAGCTATTTCTAGATAAACTAGTAACAAGAGCTAAACTTTCTTTAATAGGAGAGATAATAATAGTAGAAATTAAGCTAATAAACACTTACTTTATTTTATTAAGCTTAGTATAAAGAGCTTTTATATTCTCTTTATATTAGGTTTCTTATTTTATTAATATGTTTATAAGTGATTTATTACTTACCTTTAGAGTCACAAGTTAAGAGATAAGATCTCTAAGAATTTTAGTAAAATTAAAGTTATTTATTATAAGAAATTAGTAAAGATGTAATATAATATCACAGTAGTGCTATAAGTAGAAAGTTAAGTACTTAATAAAAAGTATTAATTAATTACTAAGTATAATACTAAGTAATAATTTAAAACGTTACGTGAAGAAAAAAAGAATATAATAAGTTATAAACTAAAATATTTAGAGCAAGGGCTTATACGCTAGTGTAAAACTAATATATAAATATATAATATAAAAAAAAGGCTTATAGAAAAGGCTTTCTTAGAAGACTCTTATATTACAGATAGTTACCATAATATAAACTTTATAAAAGGATTTAGTATAAAAGAAAGAAGAATAGAAAAACCTGCTATAAATATTACCTATAATATTACTATATAAAGCTAGCTATATATAAATACTAGGTAGTATAAATCTATACTAAAAACACTTAGTAACTAGTCTTATAACTTATTTATAAATATAGTAAAGTAAAAACAGATAGGGAACTAATACTATATTATAATAAATAGAAGCTTATTTTTTATAGATAATAGTTTAATCTATAAGAGTAACTATACTTAGCTTATAAACTTACTAGTTAGAATTTTTATTTCTAGATAATAGTATCTAAGCTTTATAATAACTAAGCAGGTACTATTATAAAGCTTTTTTTTTAAATATAAGTTTTATAGTAAGATAATAAAAGTATTTATGTATAAATATAGTTATAATAGAAATAAACTAGCTAGCTCTAGTAACTATAGCAGCTTAATTAAAGATATATTCTATATTATATTATCTTTTACTTTTATAGTGTTTATAGATATTAGTTCTATTTTTCTACCTAAAAGCTATAATAATAGCTGATAATTAATTACTATAATAAAGTTATTACAGATAGTAAGAATTATACGTTTTTAAAATATTTATTAGTTTATTACAGTATAAGTTAGTAGCTCTATAGGATATATATAGACATAAAAGTTATATTTATTATAGAATATAGTAATAAAGTCTAGTAGCTTAATTAAGCTTTTTATTATTATTACTAGTAATTAAATTTAAGCTATAAAATGCTTATTCTCTACTCTATTATAAACATATATTTTTTTTATAAATAAAATATAGTTAGTAATAGCTATATAAAGAAGTACTAAAGGCTAGCGTTTATAATTATAGCTTAATTTCTATAATAAATTATAAAAAGAATTTATGTAAAGTTGCTACTAAAAACTATAAATAAACTATTAAAAAAAATTATTTAGATAAATATTTATTAGCATATAATAAACTACCTTAAAGTAGTAGTAATGCTATATTAGTATCTTATTTTAAATAATAAATATAGTTTATTATAGTAGTTTTATTAATTCTAAATTTTTAGAAATAAAGTACACAGAACTATTATAGATGTTTAGTAGAATTTAGAAACAAGAGTATATAATCTACTTACCTAGTAATAAAAAAATAGTAATTTTAGATAATATAATATAAAAAATAATATTACTTTATAAGTAGTAGTATAAGTAGAGATAATACTAAAAAAATATTTTACCTATATATATAGAGCTTTATAAAAAGAAGTAGATAGTTTATAAATAGTTTATAATAGCATTTATAATAGCATTAAATACTATATATTAGCCTTTATTTAAAGAGCTATATATATCCCAAAACTTATAGTTTTTATAGTTATAATTATATATAAGTTTAATAGTTAGTAGCTAGTTACTGTAAGTGTTACTTTAGTAAAATTAATAAAATAAAAAGCTAAAGTTACTAAGTTTCTTTCTAGGGTATATAAGAAGACTTATAAGAAGAAAAAAACTATAATCTAAATACACATTTAGCTCGTTAAATAGTTAATAGTTTAGTTTTATAACTAAGTAAGAGAGATTATTATAGAATAACTTATAAAACTAATTTTAGACTACTATTAGATTTAAAATCAGGCTATAGAGAAGCGTGCTAGTAAAGAATAATTATTACTAATATCTATCTATAAATATAATAGCTTTTTTAAAGTTATAAAATTATTCTCTATTATTATCTAGTAAGCCGTGGTCTATATATGTAGCCTAGAAAGTTAAATATTCTATACTATATACTATACAGAGATCTTAAAACGATATTAGGCTATATATAATAGTTAGTAGTAGCTAAAGATAATACCATTTACTCTAAAATAGGCTATAATAGTATATACAGCTAATTATAGTCACTTTTTGTTATAGTTTCTAAGCTAAAGTCTTTATATTAAAAACATACCATAATGAAAAGTCTTAATAAAGTATATTACAGCTATTTTTATACTCTATATTATACTAGAAGAATATTGTAAAAGTTATTATAGTCTGCTTAAGATACTTTATAAGCTTCTCTATAGTAGTATTTTTAGGGAACGTAATAATCTACTAGCTAGAAAAATAGACCGTAAGCAGCTATACAGGCGGCTGTTTTTTATGTATAGAAAACTTAAAAATCTACTAGAGTACCTCTAAAGGGCTAATATAACGGCCCTATAAATACTACTTTATTTTATTACTATTCATAACATAAAGTATAGCACGATTAGTCCTTTTATAGATGTACTTATGAATGTATTTTACAGCATGTACAGTCCCGTAAACTTTGACGTTAATGTGCGCAGTATATTTACAGAAAAACTATAGGTAATACGGCACAACTTAGTAGTTATTTAATAAAACGTTTATTCTGCTGCAACGGACTGTAAGTGTTCTCCTATTATTACAGCAATAGTATTCTAGATATCCGTCTACATAAACGACTGTTTTAGGGCAATACAGCTTTGGAAATCCTTTCAAACACTGCGGCGGATGTTCTGGGATACTTATTATATACAGAGCGTTAGGATTGTGGACGCTGTAAGGGCTATAGAGTATATACATCCATACGATCTCCGTAAGCGTTCCTAAAGGGTCATCTTCTGCCGTAGGAATCTCTATGTAGATAATAGAATTAATTGTGGTAGAATCTAGATACCGCTCACGGTCGCTTAAGTCTAGAAATAGAAGAAAATAAATGTGCAAAAGGCCGCACTTCTGGTACTTAATTAGTAGTTATATGGGGGTCGCTTTTGCAGCGAGATCTCGCGCATCTCGCGAATTTGTAAGTAAGAACACCAACCCTCCGTGATAACCACTGGTATACCCACCCAGCCTACCACCCATAAAACCTCCAAATTTTCCACTTTTTCCACTATTGCAGGCAAAATACGAGCGCTCTCCAGACATTCTTAGACTCAGGCTTCATAAATTTCATGTTTTACAATAGCTACTATTAACTACAGAGTGCATTTTTTCTGTCAATTCAAGACCTGGTACAGCTAATAGAGCGACAATTGACCGCGCTGCCGAATGAGCTCTACTTCCTCTACTACGGTGCTCGTGTTGATACCCCTAGCCTACCGTCTCCAGATATCTTGAATGATAATCTTCCGCCGCCCATACAACACCTGCTCGCTGTGTTTCTGACGCCAGCAATGCCTATACATATCCTCTAACCCCTATACAGACAGGCCACCTGCTAGACCTACCGTCCACTCCCTCCACAGCTGTGGGACGGTTGAGACCGCGCGGGAGAGTATGTACAGTGGTGGCGGCAGCTGCTGCTACTGCTGCTGCTGCTGTTACTGCTATGGTAATAGTAATAGTGACGGCGACAGCGACAGCGACGAGGGTGAGAGGGAGGCTAATGCTGAGTGGAATGACCTTGCTACCGTCGCTGCTGAAGCAGGTGTAGCAGAGCTAGAAACCGCCGTTGTCACATAGCGCATGGGATGTAGAGTTAGAGATATGCGGCCCTCCAGCAGGTCTCCAAGCCTCAGCGCGATACCGTTAAGCTGCTCCCTCGTTTCCGTGCCCCAGTCATTAACCTCTTAAGCAAGGCCCTGGTGTAGGATGCTAAGCCGTTCGGCAATAGCAGGCAGCGTCTTTCTAATCTGCACTTCTTCAGGCTCTTCAACGTCTAGCAGCGAGAGCTCAACGTCCTTCGCGAACGCCAAGTAGTCATCTCAAGCAAAGATAGGATCAGCCCAGATTGGGTGAGCTGGAAACTCTTGCCTCATAGCTACTAAATCCTGAAGGAGGATGATTCAAAGCTGCTGTAGTAAACGAAGAAAGCCCTGAGCCACAAGGTCCTGGCGGTCTACTGTCACCTCCTTCTTTTCTTCTTCTTCTTCTTCCCCCTCCCGCTTACCATCCTTACCGTCCGCGTATGAGTTGAACCACGCTAGCGATTTATTAACAAAGGGCTATACAGCCTACTCAAGCGATTATAGAGGTCGCACCTTCGCTTATGGTAGATAGAAGCTGCTTTAGGCAGACGGGCTAAAGCCGGCCATGCTTTACATAAACTTACGTGGGAGGTAGATAAGATAGCAGTTTATTAAGGCATTATTATTCTACCTTCTAGCACGGCGAATCTGGCCCTTATTGACGCCTTTCAGCTCCGCATGCTTAGCCCCTTGAGATCAGCCTATATAAGTCTTCTTTAGCGATATAACATTCACCTTAGTAAATATCTTGTTGGTCTAGTTAAGCTGTATATTATATGCTATCTTCTTTACTGCATGCTTACCCTTAATAAGATGTAGATTATACTACAGCTTATATTAGCAGAAGTAAGATAGTAGCTTACTAGTAACATTCTAGCAGTAGAAGAAATAGAAGGCCATGTAAGCTATAGTATAGAGTAGAGAATACTAGTATCTTATAACAGCTCCATACTCAAGCCGCTTTAGCAAGTTTATTTTACTATTATCTATAATTATAATTATTAGGTAACAGGGCGTTAGGCTTTTGTCTAATAGTAGAATTATAAAAAAATCTAGAAACTTAGCCTTAAGACAAGACTCGCTTTGTAGTAGTATATTATAAATAAATAGAAAATTCATAACAGTATGCAGGTATAGCTTTATTAACTATTTCTACTACTTCTTTCTTTAGCCCTGCTAGTAGAATTATATAGTCTCTATTATCTTTACCTTGCTATAGCTATTCTGTAGAGTTTTTATTATTCTATCTATAAATTTAAGCTACTGCTGCTTGTATTTACTATGTATATAAATCTTTAATAAGCTATTTAAGCTTTTTTTATGTAAATTTAGATATATATTTATGCCTTTACTCTTCTAAAAGGACTATAAATTAATAATAGCTATTATATACTCCTTAATAATGCTAATTCTAAGCGTTTGTTAAATTAATTTACTATTTATAGTTATATAGCTTTTTTTTTTATTATAAGCTCTAAATCTTATAGTCTAAGATATAGCTATTAAGGAACTATATTACCTTATTCTTATATATATAAGCTTATTGTTTTTAAATTTCTTTTTAGTATAAAACTCTTATTACTCTTTCTACTTAGAATTATACACTTTATTTATATTTTTAGATTAAATATTATGCGCTTATATAAGTACATAAGTGCTTTATATAAAGAGCTTAATATTAAAAGCTATATAAAACTTCATAATACTAATAGAGACAGAAAGGGATATTCTATTAATTATATTATTTAAAAGAACTAAAAGAGCGTTTATTATAGTTTAAGGTGATAATATATAAAGAAGTAAATAAGCATATAAACGTTTATAAAGCCTATATTAGTATATAAGCTAGAATATTAGTTTATAATAGCCTTATAATAGTAAAACTAAGGCTGGCATAACTTATAAATAATTACGTACTCTATTATAACCAGAAAGAGGCCCTAATATATGCGTGTTATTAAAAAGAAAGGTTTTTATATAACTAAAGCTATTAATAAAAGCTATAAGAGCTAAACTTTTTATAAACTTTTATAAACCCTTTATAATTATATATACATTTCTAAAGTAGTAGCTAAAGTGGTTTTAATTATAGATATTATAAAACAGCTTATACACTTTCTAGTAGAAAATATAGATAATAAAATTAGACTAATTTAAGCCTATTTCTTCTATATAGAGTTTACGTTTAATTTCTAGCTACTATAAACTTACTATAAAGATAATAAAAAAGATAAGATAATTATAGCAGTAGATGATAATTATAGAATTTTAATAATACTACCTAATAAACCATACACTACTAAGGTAGGAAAATAGAAAAATAATATAGTAATTTAATATTATTAGATTTATATTATTATAAGCTAAGGTATTTATAATACTATTATAAAGATCCACGTGAAACTATTTCTAGTTATTATAAACTTAATTAAAATAGAACTAGTTATAGAGTACCTATACGTTAATAATATACTATTAAAAGAAATAATAGAAAGTAAATAAAATAGTAGTCAACTTAAACTATAGATAAAAGTAGTAGTAGTAATAAATCTATTAAATAAACACTTCTTATATCTACTTTCTAATTAAATTTAAAAGCTATAGTTCTAAGTACTAGCTAGAATGTCTTATTAGAAACACTAATACATAGTAAAACAGTATATATATAGAGTAAAAAGTATTAATCTATTTAAATAAAGACTTATTTATCTTATCATGAGCTATAAAAATAAAGAACTATATATTTTTTAGTGCTATAGAATTTAGAATAATAAGTATAAGCTTATTACTTATAAGTAGATTCTTATAGTGTTAATCTACTCCCATTTCTAGCATAAAATAAAGCTATAAAGTAAAAAAAACTTATATAGTCTTTTTTATAAATCTTAGCTAGTTATAAGCTGTTTAGTATATATTAATATAAAAATTATATATTTTATAAAGTATTACTATAAGCTCCTGTAGAAGTTAAGAATTTAAATAAAAATTTACTTATATATAAATAACTATAGTATACTATAAGTTATAGAAATAAAACTAAGTATATTATAAAGCTATATTAAATTTAGGTTCTAACAGCCCTTATATATAGTAGAGTATACTATAGATTTAAAATACTTATATACTACTAGTTACACCACAGTTTATAAATATATAATTAAGTAATATAAATATAAATATAGAGTTATAATTATAAAAGTTTATATGAAAGTATAGTAACTGTAGATTAGCTCTATAAAGAAGGTTCTATAGGAATTTAGATAGCAGACTAAATAAAAATAACTCTACTTAACTATTAAGATAATAAAATATAAATTAAGAAAAAGATATAGTTAATAAATAAGTATACTCTACTATTTAGTAGAATATACTATAAAAAATACAAAATACTATTATCAGCTTAAAATTAAAAGATTAAACTAGTTATAAAGTAGTGTAAATTAGAAGTAGAGTAATAATAAAAACTAAAGCTAGAGCTAAAACTAGAGCTAGAATAAAAACTAAAAAAATAGTAAAAAAAGCAGTAAGAAAAGTAGTAGAAGGAGTAAGAGAAATAGTAGAAAAAATAGTAAAAGTAATAAAAAAAGTAATAAAAATAATAATAAAAAAAGTAATAAAAGAAGCAGCAGGAGAAGTAGTAGAAGAAGTAGTAAAAAAAATAATAAAAAATATAATAAAAAAAGTAGTAAAAGAAGCAGTAAAAGAAGTAGTAAAAAAAGTAATAAAAATAATAATAAAAGAAGTAGTAAAAGAAGCAGTAAAAGAAGCAGTAAAAAAAGTAGTAAAAGAAGTAATAAAAAGAATAATAAAAGGTATAATAAAAGAAGCAGTAAAAAGAGTAATAAGAGAAGTAATAAAAAAATAATAAAAAAAGTAGCAGAAGAAGTAATAAGAGGAGTAGAAATAAAGTTATTATAATAATATTAATAAAGAGATTAATTTATAGTAGTGAACTGCTATAGATATTAATAAAAGCTATTTATATTTATAAACTAAATTAAATTAATAGAGCCGTAAAAGAAGCAGTAATAAGTTTATAGTTAAGTATTTTATATAGGTATTATATAAAGCACTAATACAGTTTGTTTAGAAATTAGAGAGTAAATAATAATAATAATATATAAAATAATAGCTAATCTCATATAGCTAGCTTAATATAAGAGAAAAATCTAAAGGTTACTATAGCTAATAATAATACTTATAAATACTATAAAGAATTCCTGTATATAAAAAGCTATAGTAGATATAATAGGTAAGAAAATAAGTACTATTATAATTATAAATAAAAGCTAAAGTAAAAAGAGTCTCTAAATAAGCTTTATAAATATAGTATATAATATAATTACTAAAGTAGTTACTAGAATAGTTACTAAAATAAAAAATAACATTTTTTAGATTAAAAGAAATAAAGTAAAGGTAGACTAAATAAATAGTATAAAAATAATATAAAGATAGTATAAAGATAGTACAGAGGTAGTATAAAGATAGTAAGAAGTAATAATAAATTATTTTTTTTTAAAAAAAAAAAAATACTTATTAAGTAAAAATATTGTGTATAGATATAAATACTAAAAACTTAAATCTTACACCCCCAATACACGGCGTAAAAGGGCATAAAATTTTATAAAAATAGTAAGAAATTATAGAAAAAGCTATATAGTATTTATTAATATTAGTTTTATAAATCTAACTTCCACTACGCGGGAGTTAGACTTATTTAAATTATATATAAATACTAATTCCTAAGGCCAGCAGAGCTGGCTTGTAGGAATTAGAAATTTCTAAAATAAAAATAATTATATAATAAGTAAAGTTAGTTTATAGAATAGTATAAAATAATATAGAGTAGCATAAATTAAAATAAAAAGCTATATAAAGTATTATAAAGTAATATAAAGTAGTATAAGGCAGAAATTATATTATATTATATAATAAAAACTATTTATTATTATTATTATTATTATTACTGTCTTTTTTTATAAGATCTGTAAAATTATAAAAAGTAGTAATAATATAAACACAGCAGAAAAGACATATAGAGCTAATAAAAATAAAAAAATAAAAAATAAAAAAAGAGACTAAAGAGATATAGGTAGTAGAGATATAAGTAAAAACAGAAATAGAAATAATAATAATAAAGACTATTTACATATTAATAAAAAACTATAAGAAGTATAGTAAATTTAGAAACTTACTATAGAAAAAGTAGTAAGTGTTTTTATTATTATAATAATAATTAATACAGCTACCTAGTAATATCCTTTGTATTATTATATACTATATAAAAGGGCTGCTGTTATAGGTGTAGGAGTTATACTAAATAGAAATAAATATACCACATAATTATATAAAAGCAGCTTTAGTATTAAAAAAGCGGATAATAAAAATATAGATATAATAAATACTTTAGACGTAATATAACTAAACGCTATAATAGAAAAAAAGTATATAAAAAATAATAGTAATAAAAATAAAGGCAGACATAAAGACAGTAATAGTAATAAGAAGAAGAAAAAAAGAGTTTTAAAAAAATTAGTTAAAAGAGACTAGCAGTAGTATAGTAAAAGCTAGAATATAATTAGTACTATATAAAAGCAGAAATAGAGCTAGGAAATATATATAAAATTATTATTTTTACTACTATTATTATTACTATTATTATTATTATTACTAGTACTAGTATTATTACTATTACTGTTGCTATTACTAATACTATTATTATCACTATTACTATTATTATTACTATTATTATTATTATTATTATTATTATTATTATTATTATTATTATTATTATTATTATTATTATTATTATTATTATTATTATTATTATTATTATTATTATTATTATTATTATTATTATTATTATTATTATTATTATTATTATTATTATTATTATTATTATTATTATTATTATTATTATTATTATTATTATTATTATTATTATTATTATTATTATTATTATTATTACTATTACTATTATTATTACTATTACTATTATTATTACTACTGTTACTGCTGTTATTACTGTTATTATTATTACTATTATTACTACTATTACTACTACAGGTAGCTACTAGAGAGAGAGATATAAAAATTAATAAAAATACTTAAATCTAAAGCTATATTAGTACTATTAAAAGTAGATACTTATAATTAATATATATACTAAAAGTGGTAGAGGCGGAGGCAGAGGCAGTATAATAATATAAACTAAATAAAAATAAGTTATAAAAGCTTATAATTAAGACCTAAAGAAAAAAGAAGAGAAGAAAAAGAGCTAAAAGGAAAAGAAATTAAATAGTTATAATTAAAACAGCTTATTTATAGTTACGTGATTTATTATAATAATAGTAAATAAAAGAAAAAACATGACTTAAAATAAGGCAGTATAAGTAGTATAAATAATATAGATATAATAAAAATAAATATAGATTACTACAGACGTAATAAAACTTCTAGATATATAATATTCTAGGTTATAGACTTTACGGAAAGGTCTGGTGTAAAGGGAAGAAAAATAGAAAAATCTACTATAAATATTACCTATAATATTACTATATAAAGCTAGCTATATATAAATACTAAGTAGTATAAATCTATATTAATAATATATAGTAACTAGTCCTATAACTTATTTACAGACATAGTAAAGTAAAAACAGATAGAAAACTAATATTATATTATAATAAATAGAAGCTTGCTTTTTATAGAGAATAGTTTAATCTATAAAAGTAGCTATACCTAGCCTATAAACTTACTAGTTAGGATTTTCATTTCTAGATAATAATAGCTAAGTCTAGTAATAACTAAATAAATACTATTATAGAGCTCTTTTTTTAAATATAAGTTTTATAATAAAATAATAAAAGCGTTTACGTATAAAGATAATTATAATAAAAATAAACTAGCTAGCTTTAGAGACTATAGCAGCTTAATTAAAGACATATTCTATATTATATTATCTTTTATATTTATAGTGTTTATAGATATTAGTTTTATTTTTATACCTAGAAGCTATAACAGTAGCTAATAATTAATTACCATAATAAAGTTATTATAAATAATAAGAATTAAGTATTTTTAAAATACTTATTAGTTTATTACTATATAAGTTAGTAGCTCTATAGAATATATATAAGTATAAAACTTATATAGATTACGAAATATAGTAATAGAGTTTAATAGCTTAATTAGACTCTTTATTATTACTATTATTAGTAATTAAATTTAGGCTATAAAATATTTATTCTTTACTCTATTACAAATACACATATTTTTTTATAAATAAAGTATAATTAATAATAGCTATATAAAGAAGTACTAGAGACTAGCGTTTATAATTACAAGCTAGTTTCTATAATAAACTATAAAAAGAATTTATATAAAATTACTACTAAGGACTATAAGCAGGCTGTTAAAAAGAATATTACTTAAATAAATATTTATTAGCATATAATAAACCACCTTAAAGTAGTAGTAATATTATATTAGTATTTTATTCTAGATAATAAGCATAGCTTACTATAGCAGTTCTGTTAATTCTAAATTCTTAGAAATAAAATACATAGAACTGTTATAAATATTTAGTAGAATTTAGAAATAAAAGTACATAATCTACCTATTTAGTAATAAAAAAATAGTAATTCTAGATAATATAATATAAAAAATAATATTACTCTATAAGTAGTAGTATGAGTAGAGATAGTGCTAAAAAAACGTCTTATTTATATCTATAAAGCTTTATAAAAAAAAGTAGGCATTTTATAAATAGTTTATAATAGCATTTATAATAACATAAAATACTATATACTAGCCTTTATTTAAAGAGCTATACGTATCCTAAAACTTATAATTCTTATAATTTTAATTATAAATAAGCTTAGTAGCTAGTAGCTAGTTACTATAAGTATTAGCTTAGTAAAATTAATAAGATACGAAACTAAAGTTACTAAGATTTTTTCTAGTATTTATAAAAAGACTAGTAAGAAGAAAAAAGCCGTAATCTAAATACATATCTAGCTCGTTAGATGGTTAATAGTCTAGTTTTATAACTATAAAAAGAAAATTATTATAGAATGATTTATAAAACTAATTCTAAACTACTACTAGATTTAAAATAAGGCTGTAGAAAAATACGCTAGTAAAAAATAATTATTATTAATACTTACCTATAAATATAATAGCTTTTTTAAAGTTATAAAATTATTCTCTATTATTATCTAGTAAGCCGTGGTCTATACATGCGGCTTAAAAGATTAAATATTCTATATTATTTATAGTATAGAAATCTTAAAATAACGTTAGGCTATATATAATAGTTAGTAGTAACTAAAGATAGTACTATTTACTTTAGAGTAAGCTATAATAATATATATAGCTAATTATAATCCTTTTTTATTATAGTTTCTAGGCTAAAGTCTTTGCATTAAAAATATACTATAATAGAAAGTTTTAGTAAAGTATATTATAGCTGTCTTTATACTCCATATTATATTAAAAAAATACTATAAGAGTTATTATAGCTTTTTTAAGATACTTTATAAGCTTTTCTATAGTAGTATTTTTAGAGAACGTAATAATTTATTAGCTAGAAAAATAGACTATAAGCAGCTATATAAGTAGCTGCTTTTTATAAATAAAGAACTTAAAAATCTACTAAAGTGCCTCTAAAGGGCTAATATAATAACTCTATAAATACTATTTTATTTTATTACTATTTATAATATAAAATACAGCATGATCCGTCCCCTTATAAATATACTTATAAATATATTTTATAATATATATAGTTTTATAAACCTCAGCATTAATGTGCGTAGTATATTTATAAAGAAACTATAAATAATATAATATAACCTAGTAGTTATTTAATAGAATATTTATTCTATTATAATAGACTATAATCATTCTTCTATTACTATAGTAATAGTATTCTAGATACCTAATTATATAAATAACTGTTTTAGGGTAATATAGTTTTAGAAATCTCTTTAAATACTATAGTAGATATTTTAGAGTATTTATTATATATAAAATATTAAAATTATAGACACCGCAAGGGCCGTAGAGTATATATATTTATATAATCTTTATAAGTACTTTTAAAAGGTCGTTTTTTACTATAGAAATTTTTATATAAATAATAGAATTAATTACTATAGGATCTAGATACCGCTTATGATTGCTTAAGTTTAAAAAAAAATATACAAAAAACTACACTTCTAGTATTTAATTATATATACGTTTTTAAAGTAGTAGTTAAAGTAGTTATAATTATAAATATTATAAAGTAGTTTATACACCTTCTAGTAGAAAACCTAGATAATAAAATTAAACTAGTTTAGGTCTATTTCTCTTATATAGAGCTTATATTTAATTTCCAGCTATTATAAGCTTACTATAAAGATAAATAAAAAATAAAATAATTATAGTAATAAATAATAGTTATAGAATTTTAGTAATACTACCTAATAAACCACGCACTGCTAAGATAGGAAAATAGAAGAATAATATAATAATCTAATATTATTAGATCTATATTATTACAGGCTAAGGTATTTATAATACTATTATAAAAATCTATATAAAGCTATTTCTAGTTATTATAGATATAACTAAGACAGGACTAGTTATAGAGTACTTATATATTAATAATATATTATTAAAAGAAATAGTAGAAAGTAAACAGAACAGTAGTTAATCTAAGCTATAAATAAAAATAGTAATAATAATAAATCTACTAAATAAACATGTTTTATATTTACTTTTTAGTTAAATTTAAAAGCTCTAGCTTTAATAACTAGCTAGAACTATTTACTAAGAATATTAGTATATAGTAGAGTAGTATATATGCGGGATAGATAATACTAATCTACTTAAATAAAAGCCTATCTATTTTATTATAGGCTATAAGAATAAGAAGCTGTATATTTTCTAGCACTATAGAGTCTAGGATAATAAGTATAAGCTTATTACTTATAAAGAGATTCTTATAACGTTAATTTACTTCTATTTCTAATATAAAATAAAGTTATAAAGTAAGAAAAATTCATACAGCCCTTTCTATAAACTATAGCTAGTTATAAGCTATTTAGTATATATTAATATAAGAATTATATATTATATAAAGCATTACTATAAGCTCCTATAGGAGCTAAGAATCTAGATAGGGATTTACCTATATATAAGTAGCTATAGTATACTATAGGTTATAGAAATAGAACTAAGTATATTATAAAGCTATATTAAATTTAAGTTTTAGCAGCTTTTATATATAGTAGAGTGTATTATAAATTTAAAATATTTATATACTACTAGTTATACTATAGTCTATAGGCATGCAATTAAGTAATATAAATATAAATATAAAGTTATAACTATAAAGATTTATATAAAAGTATAGTAATTATAGATTAGCCTTATAGAGAAGGTCTTATAAGAACTTAAGTAGTAAACTAAATAAAAGTAACACTACCTAACTATTAAGACAGTAAAATATAAACTAAGAGAAAGATATAATTAATAAAAGAATATACTCTACTATTTAGTAAAGTATATTATAAGAAATATAGAATATTATTATTAGCTTAAAATTAAAAGATTAAACTAATTATAGGGCGGTACAGACTAGAAGTGGGGCTAGAATAAAAATAAAAATAAAAAAAGTAATAAAAAAAGTAATAAAAAAAGTAGTAGAAGGAGTAACAAAAGGAGTAGTAAAAAAAGTAATAAAAAATAATAAAAGAAGCAGCAAAAAGAGCAGCAAAAGAAGTAATAAAAAAAGTAATAAAAAAAAGTAATAAAAAAAGTAATAAAAGAAATAGAAGTAGAGTTATTATAATAATAGTATTAAGAAAATTAATTTATAATAGTAGACTATTATAGGTATTAATAGAAGCTATTTATATCTATAAACTAAATTAAATTAGCAGAAGCCGTAAGAGAAGTAGTAATAATTTATAATTAAATATTTTATATAAGTATTATATAGAGTATTAATATAGTTTATTTAGAAATTAGAGATAGAATAGTAGTAGCTATATACAGAGTAGTAACTAGTATTATACAGCTAACTTTACATAAAAAAATAATTAGAGAGTTATTATAGCTAGTAGTAATACTACTTATAAGTTAAAAAGAAAATACTTATACGTATAAAATCACGATAAGTATAGTAAGTAAAAAGATAAATACTATTATAATTATAAATAAAAGCTAAAGCAGGAAGAGTCTTAAAGTAAGTATTATAAATAAAGAGTATTAATATTATAGGAGTAGTAGTTATAACAGAACTAAGTTAAAAAAAAAACAAAGAAAAATAAACTATATAAAGAAAGAAAGAAATAGTATAGAGAAAGAAAAGGAACTGCGTAGAGAAAAAATAGAAACTACATAAAAATAAAAAAAAACTATATAAAGAAAAAAACAAATTATAAAGTAAACGAAAACATAATACACGGGCAGGAATATTAAAAAACATTAGAATATAAAGAAAAATTAAATTAAAACACTAGGACTATACGATATAAAAGTAAGTTAAATAGCTTAAAAAAAAGTCAAAACAAATTCTTACTGTAATGCTGTATCTTTTAGTATAAATATTTAAAAGTTAAACCCCGTTACACGGGCGTTAACTTTTGTCTATTTATTATATAAATACTAATTCCTAAAGCTAGTAAAGCTAGCTTTTAGGGATTACGTCAGGAAAAAAATTCGCGGCTAAAGATTTTGTGTTCGCGCCATTTCAGCATTTCCGGCATTTTCAAGCATTTAGCAGCATTTAGCCGCTAAACGCGACTCCACCCATAACTCAGCAGCATTTGGCCGCTAAACGCGACTCCACTCATAACTCAGCAGCATTTGGCCGCTAAACGCGACTTCACCCATAACTCAGCTGCAAACTGCGGCTAATTGCAACTTCAAGTATAAGTATGCAGCAAGATGCTATGAAATGCTATAAAATGCTGAAATATATTTGATATATAAATGAGCTAGATCTATATTCCTATCCACCTTATTACATCCCTTAAATTCGGTACTGTTATGCTCGCAAAAGAGTCTAGTTTCTGCCTATTCACTTTTTAAAAATTATTACAGCTATCTATGGGCGCTGCGAACCTACAAAGTTACCGTTTTCCATCTGTGCACGCCAAGTTTCTTCTATCCTCAACAGAATTTTCTTCCCCCTGTTCTGCTTCCTTCATATACTTATACCAAGCTGATATTCGGTCCACTAAGCCCTTTACTAACCTGTTCACTGACCTGTATCTAGACCTATATCAAGCTGCCTCTAGAGTCCTGCACCGAGCTGCCTCCAGAGCTCTGCACCGAGTTGCCTCCACCGAGCTGCCTCCAGAGTTCTGTACCGAGTTGCCTCCACCGAGCTGCCTCCAGAGCTCTGCACCGAGCTGCCTCTAGAGCTCTGCACCGAGTTGCCTCCACCGAGCTGCCTCCAGAGTTCTGTACCGAGTTGCCTCCACCGAGCTGCCTCCAGAGCTCTGTACCGAGCTGCCTCCAGAGCTCTGCACCGAGCTGCCTCCAGAGCTCTGCACCGAGCTGCCTCCAGAGCTCTGCACCGAGTTGCCTCCACCGAGCTGCCCCTAGAGCCGTACACCGAGTTGCCTCTTGAGCCCTACACCAAGCTACCCTAAGAGCTCTACATAAATTCAAATCCGATTCAATGTAGGAGCCAAATCCGATTCAATGTAGGAGCCAATTCTGATATAATGTAAGATACATTTAGATTTAATGTAGGAGCCAATTCCATATCAATATTAGAGTAGGCACAGAGAGTACTTCAGGCGGATTGGAAAGGGGGGGTGAATGGAGCTTGTACAGTATTTCATTACCTTGTATGGTAAATTAGTAGTAGCTAGTAATTTAGAACTGTGCTTTGAAATGTACGTACTACGTGTAAGAAATAAACTAGATATGTAGTATACTTAGAAAGCGTTAAATTTACAAAATGTGCATAACGTGCATAATGAACAAATCATACAAATATTACAAACGGTAATAAAAGCTTTAGAGGATATAATCGCGCATTTTGTAGCATCTTGCAAGACGGTATTGCGTTTGGCGGCTTGATGCCGCTTTAGAGTCGAGACCATGAGCTACAGGGCGTGGTGCGCAAAATGCGCAAATGGCCGCCAAATGCGGCTAAATGCTGCAAAAATGCCACCAATTTTTTTCCTGACGTAGAGTTTTCCAAAATAAAGATAATTACATAATAAGTAATAAGGTTAGTTTATAGAGTAGTATAAAAATAATATAAAAAGCTTTATAAAGCTATAAAAGGCTCTACTAAGAGCTTTATAGTAAACTATATTAAATATAAAGTAAAGCTAGTTTATAAAATCATATAAAGATAGTATAGAAAGTTTTATAAAATTATAGAAGATTTTACTAAAAGCTTTATAATAGATTATATTAAATATAAATTAAGCTCTATACTAAGCTATATATTAAGCCTTATACTAGGTATTATATTAGCTGTTATATTAAATTAGAATTAACTCTTACATTAAATCTAAATTAGCTTTTATATTAAATTAGAATTAGTTTCAATATTAAATCTAAATTAGCTTTTATATTAAATCGGAATTGGCTTCTATATTAAATCTAAATTAACTTCTATATTAAATCTAAATTAACTTTTATATTATATTTAAATTAGTTTCTACATTTAAATCAGAATTGGCTCCTATATTAAATCTAAATTAACTTTTATTTAAATCAGAATTAACTTCTATATTAAATCTAAATTAACTTCTATATTAAATCGAAATTGGCTCTTATATTGAATTTAAATTAAATTTTATATTAAATCAAAATTAGCTTCTACATTAAATCTGAATTGACTTTTATATTAAATCTAAATTAACTTTTATATTACATTTAAATTAGCTCCTATATTTGGATTTAAATTAGCTTTTATATTAAATTTAAATATTAAAAAAGAGATCTCTTTTAAACCTCTTTTCCCCCTATAAGGAGCTTAATTTAAATTAGATTTAATATATATTAAGGGGGAAACCCCCTTAGACCTTTCTTTCCCCTATAAAGAGTCTAATTTAAATTTAATATAAATCTCTAGAAATAGCTTAGTATAATGCTTTAGAAATAGCTTAGTATAAAGTTTTAAAAGTAGTTTAATATAATACTCTAAAAGTAGCTTAGTATAGAGCTCTAAAGATAGCTTAGTATAATACTCTAAAAACAGCTTAATATAAAGCTTTAAGAGTAATTTAATATAAAGCTTTAAAAACAGCTTAATATAATACTTTAGAGATAACTTAATATAAAGCTTTAAGAATAACTTAGTATAGTACTTTAAGGGTAGCTTAGTATAGATCTAAATATAAATTAATAAATAAGTTAATAAATAAATTAATAAAAACCTAAATAAAGCTAAATATTAGCTTAATATAAATATAAAAAAAAGCAAGATAGTAATAACTTAAGCGTATTTATATAATAGGGAAAAAGAAAGAATACTGTAGCTAAAAAAAAAAAAAAAATTAACTATAAAGTAAGTGAAAATATAGTGTATAGATATAAATACTAAAAAGTAAGAAAGATTTATAATTAAAATACTAGAACTACACAGCACAAAAAAGCGTAATAAAATATAAAAATTATAAAAGATTATAAAGACTATAATAAAATATCTTTTAGTATAAATAAATAAAAATTAAAACCTACTACGCGGGTGTTGACTTTAGTTTATTTATTAAATAAATACTAATTCCTAAAACCAGCAGAGCTGGCTTATAGGGATTAAAAATTTCTAAAATAAAGATAATTATATAATAAATAAAGTTAATTTACAGAGTAGTATAAAGTAGTATAGAGTAGTATAAATTAAAATAAAAAATTATATAAAGTATTACAGAGTAGTACGGAGTAGTATAAGGCAGAAATTATATTATATTATATAATAAAAACTACTTATTATTATCATTATTACTGTTTTCTTTTATGAGGTTTATAAAGTTATAAAAAGTAATAATAATATAAGCGTAGCAAAAGAGATATATAAAGCTAATAAAAATAAAAAAAAATAAAGAAAGAGATTAGAAGGCTATAAGTAGTAAAAATATAAACAAAAACAGAAATAAAAACAGAAATAATAAAAACTATTTATATATTAGTAAAAAACTATAAGAAGTATAGTAGACTTAGAAACTTACTATAAAAATAATAATAAATATTTTTATTATTATAGTAATAATTAATATAACTACTTAGTAATATTTTTTATATTATTATATACTATATAAAAAGGCTACCGTTATGGGCATAGAAGTTATACTAAATAGAAATAAATATATTATATAATTATATAAAAGCAGCTTTAGCATTAGAGGGGTAGATAATAAAAGTATAAATATAATAAATACTTTAAACATAATATAACTAAATACTATAGTAAAAAGAAAATATATAAAAAATAATAATAATAAAGATAGAGACAGGCGCGGAGGTAGTAATAGTAATAAAAAAAAAAATTAAAAAGATTAGCTAAGAGAAACTAGCGGCAGCGTAGTAGAGACTAAAATATAATTAATATTATATAAAATAAAAATAAAGCTAAGAAATATATATAAAGTTATTACTATTACTACTGTTATTATTTTACTATTATTATTACTACTATTATTATTACTACTACTGCTGTTATTATTATTGCTATTATTATTACTATTATTACTATTATTATTACTACTATTATTATTACTACTGCTAGTAGTTACTAGAAAGAAAGGCATAGAAAATAGTAAAAGTACTTAAGTTTAAAACTATATTAGTACTATTAAAAGTAAACACTTATAATTAATATACATACTAAAAGTAATAAAGGTAAAGATAGAGATAAAAATAGTATAATAATATAAGCCAGGTAAAGGCAGGCCGTAAAAGCTTATAATAAAAAACTAAAAAAGAAAAAAAAGAAGAAAAAGAGCTAGAAAGGGAATAGAGTTAAATAGTTATAATTAAAATAGCCTATTTACAGTCACGTGGCCTACCGTAATAGTAGTAAGTAAAAAAAAAAATATAATTTAAAATAAAATAGTATAGACAGTACAGATAGTACAGACATAAAATAGAAATAAAATAATATAAATATAATAAAAGTAGATATAGAATACTATAAACGTAATAAGACTTCTAAATATATAATATTTTAGATTATAGGCTTTATAGAAGAATTTAGTGTAAAAAAAAAAAAAAAAAAAGCCTACTATAGATATTACTTATAATATTATTATATAAAGCTAGCTGTGTGTAAATACTAGATAGTATAAATCTATACTAGTAATACTTAACAACTAGTCTTAAGACTTATTTATAAATATAGTAAAGTAAAAATAAATAGAAAATTAATACTATATTATAATAAATAAAAGCTTACTTTTTATAGATAATAGCTTAATTTATAAGAGTAGCCGTACCTAGCTTATAAACTTACTAATTAAAATATTTATCTCTAAATAATAATAACTAAGCTTTATAATAACTAAGTAAGTATTATTATAAAGTCTTTTTTTTAAATATAAGTTTTATAGTAAGATCACAGAAGCGCTTATCTATAAATATAATTATAATAAAAATAAGTTAGCTAGCTCTAGTAACTATAATAATTTAATTAAAAACATATTCTATATTATATTATTTTCTATTTTTATAGTGTTTATAGATATTAGCTTTATTTTTATATCTAGAAGCTATAACAGTAGCTAATAGTTAATTACTATAATAGAGTTATTATAAATAATAAGAATTATATATTTTTAGAATACCTACTAGTTTGTTACAGCGTAAGTTAGTAGCTCTATAAAATATATATAAATATAAAAGTTATATTTATTATAGAACGTAGTAATAGAGTCTAATAGCTTAATTAAATTCTTTATTATTACTATTATTAGTAATTAAACTTGGGCTATAAAATACTTATTATTTACTCTATTACAGACGCACATGTTCTTTTATAAATAAAGTATAATTAATAATAACTATATAAAGAAGTACTAAAGGCTGGCGTCTATAATAATAAACTAGTTTCTATAATAAACTATAAAAAGAATTTATATAAAGTTACTACTAAAAATAGTAAATAGACTACTAAAGAGAGTATTATTTAAGTAGATATTTATTAGTATATAATAAACCACCTTAAAGCAGTAATAATACTATATTAATATTTTATTTTAGATAATAAATATAGCTTGCTGTAGTAGCTCTGCTAGGTCTAAATTCTTAAAAACAAGGCATATAAAACTATTATAAATATTTAATAGAATTTAGAAACAAGAGTGTATAATCTACTTATCTAGTAATAAAAAAATAGTAATTCTAAATAACGTAATATAAAAAAATAATATTACTTTATAAGTAATAGTATAAGTAGAGATAGTGCTAAAGAAATATCTTATTTATACCTACAAAGCCCTATAAAAAGAAGTAGGTAGTTTATAGGTAGTTTATAATAATATTTATAATAATATTAAATACTATATACTAGTCTTTATTTAAAAAGCTATACATATCCCAAAACTTATAATTCTTATAGTTATAATTAAATATAGGTTTAGTAATTAGTAACTAGTTATTGTGAGTATCGCCCTAGTAAAATTAATAAAATAAAAAACTAAAGTTACTAGGCTTCTTCCTAGCGTCTATAAGAAAACCTATAAGAAAAAAAAATCATAATCTAAATACGTATTTAGCTTATTAGATAGTTAATAATCTAATTCTGTAACTATATAGAAAAGATTATTATAAAATAACTAACAGAACTAATCCTAAACTACTACTAAATTTAAAATTAGGTTATAGAAAAGTATACTAGTAAAAAGTAAGTATTACTAATATTTATTTATAAAAATAGCGGCTTTTTTAAAGCTGTAGAATTATTCTCTATTATTATCTAACAGGCCGCAGTCTATACATGTAATCTAAAAAATTAGATATTTTATATTATATACTATATAAAGGTCCTAAAATAATATTAGGCTGTATATAATAGTTAGTAGCAGCTAAAGATAGTACTATTTACTTTAAAATAAACTATAATAATATATATAGCTAATTATAGTCTTTTTCTATTATAATTTCTAAATAAAAACCTTTATATTAAAGACGTACCATAATAAAAAGTCTTAATAAAATATATTATGACTATTTTTATGCTTTATATTATAATAAAAGAATGTTATAAAAGTTATTATAGCCTGCTTAAAACGCTCTATAAGCTCTTCTATAATAGTATTTTCAGAAAACGTAATAATCTACTAGCTAGAAAGATAAATCGTAAATAGCTATATAAATAGCTGCTTTTTATATATAGGGAACTTAAAAATCTATTAGAGTATCTTTAAAGGGCTAATATAACAGCTCTATAAATATTACTTTATTTTATTACTAATTATAACATAAAGTACAGCATAATCTGTCTCTTTATAAATATATTTATAGATATATTTTATAGCATGTATAGTCCTGTAAACCTTAATATTAATATATATAATATATTTATAAAGAAACTAGAAATAATATAATATAACCTAGTAGTTATCTAACAGAACGTTTATTTTATAGTAATAAATAATAAATATTTTCCTATTA
Organism: Zopfia rhizophila CBS 207.26; assembly: GCA_010093925.1. Lineage (NCBI taxonomy): Eukaryota > Fungi > Ascomycota > Dothideomycetes > Zopfiaceae > Zopfia > Zopfia rhizophila. The sequence continues at coordinate 24,520 of ML994797.1, forward strand.
CTATAGTAGTAATATTTCAGATATCTATTTATATAAATAACTATTTTAGGGCAATATGGCTTTAGAAATCCCTTTAAATACTATAGTAAATATTTTAGAGTACTTATTATATATAAAGTGCTAAAATTATAAACATTATAAGAATTATAAAGTATATATATTTATATAATTTCTATAAGTATTCTTAAAGAGTTATTTTCTGTTATAGAAATCTTTATATAAATAGCTAAATTAATTATTATAGAATTTAAATAGCGCTCGCGGTCGCTTGAGTTTAGAAAAAAAAAATTTATATAAAAAACTATACTTCTAGTACTTAATTATATATATATTTCTAAAGTAGTAGTTAAAGTAGTTTTAATTATAAATATTATAAAATAGCTCACACACCTTCTGGCGGAAAATATAGATAATAAAATTAAATTAGTTTAAGTTTATTTCTTTTATATAAAGCTCACGCTCAATTTCCGGCTATTATAAGCTTATTATAAAAATAATAAAAAAAGTAAGATAACTATAATAGTAAATGATAACTATAGTAGTAAATAATAACTATAGTAGTAAATAATAACTATAGAATTTTAATAATACTACCTAATAAACCACGCGCTACTAAGGTAGAAAGATGAAAAAATAATATAATAATCTAATATTATTAAATCTATATTATTATAAGCTAAGGTATTTATAATATTATAATAAAAATTAATATAAAGCTATTACTAATTATTATAAATTTAATTAAAATAAAACTAGTTATAAAGTGCTCACACGTCTATAATAAACTACTAAAAGAAATAGTAAAAAGTAAATAAAATAATTATCCTACTAGGCTATAGATAGAGGTAATAATAGTAATATATTTACTAAATAATAACTATCCGCATTTATTCCTCCGCTTAATTTAATAGATATAGACTAAAGTACTAATTTTAATTACTATTTAAAAATATTAATATATAATAAAGTAACATATACGCGGCGTGTGTGGTGCTAATATACTTAAATTAATACTAATCTTCTTTACTATAGATTATAAAAATAAGAGGCTATATAGTAACTAGTATAATTAAATTAAAAATAATTATAGCTAGCTTATTACTTATAGGGAGATTTTTATAGCGTTAATTTATACTTATCTTAAGTATAAAATAAAGCTATAAAGTAAAAATAATATATATAGTTTCTTCTATAAACTATAGCCACTTATAAGCTATCTAGTATATATAAATATATAAATTCTTAATTTTATAGAATATAGCTATAAGTTTTTATAGTGTTTATAGATTAAGCTATAGATTTCTCTACACATAAATATCTACAGTATACTACGGGTTATGAAAATAGAACTAGATATACTATAAAATTCTATCTAGTTCTAGCTTTAATAGCCTTTAAATATAATATAGTATGTTATAAATCTAGAAGACTTATAACCCCCTAGCAGATACGCCGTAATCTATAGATATATAGTTAAAAAACATAAACATAAATATAGTATTATAGATATAGAGATTAATTTAAAACTCTTATCTTTATATATTATTACTAAAAAAGAGGCTTTGTAAATGCTGTGGTAGTAAATAGTATAGAAATAAATCTATCTCTCTATTTAAATAGCAGAATATAAACTATAGGTTTATTACTATAGAGGGAGCTATATACTCTATAATTTAGTAATATATATTATAGAATTTATAGTTAGCTATTATAAATTTAAGATTAAAATTAGTAACTAGCATAAAGGCATAGGGACAGATAGAAAGTAAAATTATAATAGTAAAAGTAAAAAAAAATAAAAAAAGCAGAAAAAATAAAAGAAGTAAAAAGAGTAAAAAAAGTAATAAAAAAAGTAAAAGAAATAAAGAAAGCAGAAGAAATAAAGAGAATAAAAGAAATAGAAATAGAATTATTATAATAGCATTAAAGAAAATGTTAATTAACTATAGTAAATTATTACTAGTATTAATAAAAGTTATTTATAATAGAATATTCTATACAGATAGTATACAGAGCGCCTAGATAGTTAGTATAGAAATTAAAAATAAAGTAAGAATAAAGATAAAAAGAGTAGTAACTAGTATTATAAGGTTAATTTATAATAGAAGTAAAATCTACTAGCTTTTATAGCTTATAATAATACTACTTATAGATACTATAAAATTAAAAAGCTTTTTATTAAAAAGTGTAGTAAAGTTAACAGGTAGAAAAACAGGTTTTATTATAATTATAAGAAAAAATAAAAATAAATAGCTACTAGGTACAGACATTATAAATAAAAAGTATTTATTAAAATAAAAAGTATACTAGATTAGAAAGATATAAATATAGCATAAACTATACAGAATAAAATAGGGCTAGGTAGAGTTTAAAAAACCTTTTAAAAACCTTAAAACATAAATATAATTACTATAAAAATTAATAGGTAATATTAGTAGTGCATAAAGTAAAAAAGTATAATAAAAAATAAAAATAATAGAAAAATATAGTAAACGCGATGCGCATTCTTTTAGTATAAATAAATAAATAAATTATTACTTAAAACTAAAGATAAGAAACAAAAGAAACTAGCGCTTACTAATTATTAACGGCTATAAATCTTATCTTAATATATAATTTATTAATTAAGAAACTATTTATTATATAATACTTTTTTTTTTCTTAATCTACCTATACACTTTAGCTACTTAATGTAGGGCTATTCTAGTTATTATTAAATTATTATACTAAGAAAGTAACACAGTATATATATTAAATATAAGAACTTATTAAAGTTACTAAATAGAACTTTTTTAAGTTCTTCTAAGTTACTTTTAATAAGGCTTTTATAAAAAAATTTTTTAAATAAAAGCTTGAAAACTAGCTTATATTTTTTTACTCCTAAGGTAATTCTTAACCCTCTACTAAAAAAGTATAAAAAAAGAATTCCTATACCTTCTATATAATAAAAACTAATTATATTTTTACTAGTAAAGAATATAAAAAAGATCTGGAAGCTATTTAATATTATAACTTTAAAAACAAGCTAAGAAGAAAAGTAGCTCTAATTAATTATATAGAAACTAATAAATATAAAAAACTTACTAGAAAAAAAAAGTAAAGGGGCTTAGACTTAGTAATAATTCATAAATAATAAATTAATTTAGAATTAAGTTAGAGTTTAGTATTAAATTACTTAGTATTAATAATAAATTAATTTAGGCATTAATTTAGAGTAGGATGTTTAGTTAGTATCTGAAACTTTTTACTACTCTTTCCTACTATACTTTACTTCCCTTTACTATTATTCTCTTTTATTATATAACTATTATAATGTCTTTCTTTTTTAATATAGTATTAACTATTATTTTTTTAGATATATAAAAGTCTTTTACTATCTTTTATATAAAGAAAAAGAGTAAGAAATTAGCTCTAGTTTAGGCCTATACTTATTAGTCTTTAGAAAATAAGAATGTAACCTTACTTTACTATACTTACTATCTATTAAGAAATAAGGATAAGTTACTATATAATTTTAATACTTTATTAGCTATAACTAAGCACATTTAATAGTATCATCCTACTATTATTATTAAGAAGCTTTTAAGTAAGAAATAAGAAGTTATTAAGTAGTAACTATAGCAGCTTTATATTCAAGCTAAGGCTAACAGGGATATAAATAAGTTTTATCTTAAAGTTCTTAAAGCTTATCTTAATAATAAAGTCGTTTTAGAAGCTCTAATTACTCTTATTATCATATGAAATCTCTTATATAACTTAATTAAGTAGGTAGAGTTCTATACCTTGTATTAAGTACTTAATAAAGCTTATATAGGCAGGATCCTAACCTCTTATTTAATAGTATATATTAAGACTAGAGATGCCTGGACGAAGCATAAGCATACTATATAAATTAAACTCTAAATAGTAATTTCTTATATTCATATCGCTCTTAATATTTAGATCTCTCTAAATTACTATTTTCTTCTTGCTATCTACGCCTACTTTACTATATATAAGCAGAAGAAGGAAAAGACTCTACTTACTTTTAAGAAGGTCTCTAGCTATAGTAGTGAAAACCAGTTCTCAATTCTTCTCCTTATTCTATAAGACTATAGTATTGTATATAAGCTTAGAGCTATTATAGCTAATAATACCCCCCCTAAATAACATCCTTTATCATACGATTAAGACGTATATGGAAGAGGAGATAGACTAGAACTAGTTGACACATAACTAACGGATTAGATATATTAGCTATATTATTAACCTTATTATGCAAGCCTTCTTGTTTGTAAATATAATAGTAATAGGTGAGCTAGAGTCATATGATGATTAGAATAAGAATAGAGATATCACAGATAAAGAGGCGAAAAGAGCTAAGTTCAGGCTCCTAAAATCACTTAGCTAAGGGCATAATATCGTCGCCTATATACGTGGATTACCTGCTCGTACGAAGGTCTTTAAGGAGCTAGCAAAAAGAATAATCCTAATAGATAATCATATAAGGTAGAATAGCTGGTACTTAATGCTTATTATAATGCTTAATCTTAAGTCACAAGTAGAGAAGTACTGTGATTTATATGAGAGTGAGCTTCAAGGAGATCTCTTATCTTATAAAGATTAGAAGAAGCTTGAGATGATTAAGGACTTCCTTACTCCCTTCATATGAGCTACCTTAGCTACTAAGGGAGACTATACTTCTATTAATCATACGCTCTTTAATATAGACATTTTAATCCAGCACATTCAGGAAACGACCGTACGATCTATACCCTCTCTTATCCTCTCTAGCTAACTTATCCTAGGACGTGTACAAGGAGAAGTATAGAAAGGAGAAGAACTTAGAAAGTAAGGACTTCCTAGCCCAGCTAGACGTAGCACACAAGGTCCTTAATAAATACTATTAAATGACTGATATGTCTCTGATCTACGTAGCTGCTTTAATCTTAAATCCTATATTCCGTATAAGGTATATTAAGCTTTATTAGCCTCGGAAGTGGAAAACGGCAGCCCTTAAGGCAGTCAAAGAGCTCTAGGAGTAATATAGAGAAGCTGACATCCCTGAACCCGCTACTACGCCTTTCTCGTACGAGAACCAGAATCCAGGAGAGCCTAAAGAGCTAAAGGAGCTTAATGCATACGATCGAATCCGCCTTAACCGTCTCTATGTTTCTAGACCCTCTAGTGGGGACGAGTTTGAAGACTATAACTTAATAGATTCGTGCGATCCTGGCAAGCAGGGAGCTCTTGCTTAGTGGTACCAAGACACACAGAGGCGGCGCTGGCCTAGGCTCTCACTTATGGCTATTGATATCCTCACGATTCCGGCGATGAGCGATGAACCAGAGAGGGTCTTCTCTAGAGGTCGTCGTACGATATCCTGGGATAAGGGGCAAATGTTGCCAGAGACTCTAGAGCAGCGGGAGTGCTTGAAGCACTGAAAGAAGAGCGGGCTTATAAATGGCTTTATATATAAGAAGATAGAATGAATGAGACTCTTACAATACATTATTAAAAACCCTTGATTTCTATGTCAAGAGTATGCAATCGTACGAAGACCAGGGTTGCTAACAGTCAATCCAATCCAAATTGCACTCGGACCATGGTCCGCGCTTTGTGGCTTTTTGAGGCTTGTTACCTCAGTAACGTGAAAGTAGAAGCCTTTTCCTGCACCGCGAGCGTCCGTTGCCATATTAACAAGCCACAAAAAGCCACAAAGCGCGGACCATAGTCCGAGTGCAATTTGGATTGGATTGATTGTTAGCAACTCTGACGAAGACAGGGATTTGATTGGCCAGGTATCGATCCTTGCCAATACTAACTAATACAGGGCCAGGATCGATCCAGGATCGATACCTCGGGTATCATCGCCAAGCCTGGAGGGGCTTAAGCTTGCCTTAAAAGGTGAAAAGAAGCAGCATACGCGCAAGAAGGGCTTATTTGAAGAGCTTCGAGTAGTGGATGAAAGTAATTTCCTCAGCCCCCAAAGGGTGTCCCTCGCACGTGACCTTCAAGCTAAGAGGGAACAGGCTGTTTTTCAAGAACAGGCAAGAAAGGAAGAAGAAAAACGACTCAAGGCGATAGCTAAGGAGCAGGAGAGACTTGCTATTGAGCAGAGGAAGTGAGAACGTGAGGCTGCGAAAATTCAAAAGGAGATCCAGCGCGAGGTGGAACGGGAGGAGAAAAGGCTTTCACACGAGGAAGCTCTATACGCTAAGGAAGCTGAAAAGTTAACTCAAAAACGACTTAAAATAGATGCAGGGCAAGGGAAAGAAGAAATCTAGCGCAATTACAAAGGGTGCGGCGCGATGCATAACGTTTTTACGAGCGCACGGGCCCTAGGACCTCCCCTCCTTACTAAGCGAAGTTTCAGCCAATGGGAGAGCCTCGCTCTCAGGTCTTGGCACCCCATCAAATGAAGTTAATCTCGAGTTTCTGCAACCTCTCTAACAACATGTCAGCACAACGCTCCCAGGGCAGAGCTACAGGCGCTGCAGACGTCTCCCAACAGGAGCAAGCCTCTATAATTACCCTTAGGAAAATTAGCGGACGAAAATTCGGCGAAATAGCAGATGATCTAGGGGTCCCTGAGTCGACTGCAAGCACTGTTTACTATTGAGCTTAAAACCAAGCTGGCGGCGACGATATTCACGCGATGTTAGCCTCAATACCTCCTCAATCTGACCGTCCTAGTAAGAAACCAAAGGTGGAGAACGGCAGCGAGCTATCTAGTCAAATACGGAAGGCGATAATTGATAAAGGGGACCAGAAAATAGTAGCTGCAGTTCACCCAGTTCTTTAAGAAGTTGGTATTAATAAACTTAACCGGAGGCAGGTTGAAAACGTCGTAAAGGAGCACCAAGATCCTGAACATGACTACGCAATTGTTCGAAAAGTACGGCCTAAGAAGAGCAAGCTAGATAAAGAGGATAAGAAACAGCAAGTTAATTACTTACAGTGGTTAATAGATAAGTACAACTTACGTTTCCCTAAGCTTATATTCGTCTGTTATGACGAGACTTTAAAGCCTTTTAGAGGCACTAATAACTGTGGAGGTAAGTAGAAGATCTCCGCGCCTTAAGGTCGTAATGTTGATTTAAATAACTTTACTATACACGTTGATTCTCCTTGATTCTCTTTTATAATTTGCGCCGCTGCATTCTCCTATGTTACCTACTCATACGAAAGGCCCTGTATTACCTAGGTAGCTGCATCTAAGGATGAGAAAGATTGCTTGAAAACTAAGGTTATATAGCCACCAACGAAGAAGACTGGTTACACTGTGAGTGGTAGTAAAAACAGGCTCTTATTCCTGGCACGCCTGAGTACAAACAATTAGAGGAGATCAACAACAAAATTGAAGCTAAGAACGCCGAATATCGTCGTAAACACCCAGGCTGCGGCAGGAAGGG
>ML994798.1:0-28661 GCA_010093925.1 Zopfia rhizophila CBS 207.26
TTTACGGCGCCAGTACATGTTAACATGCCCCTCCTCTTCTCTTCCTTCCTCCGATTGCTGGCTTCCATAGCTCTGAAAAGGTAGTCACCTAGCTCGTCTCTCAAGTCTTCGACCGGTCTCTTATAAATGGCTTTCCCGATCGATGACATAGCCAGACCTCCAACTTGAAATCCTCGCCTTCTTCATAAGCGAGATGCAAGCGCACAGCATCAGTAAATGTCATCGATCTCCTGTCCTCTTCCCGATGTCTTATGCAACTCTCCTTCATACCTTCGAAAAGGTAGCCTCCAAGAATACTCTCCAGCTTGGCCATCTCAGCCATCAAGGCCATATTCATGTCACTTGCTTCAACCTGGCCGGCGTTCTGCGCCTGGGGCACCGCTCTGAAGTTGGTAGCCTCTGGGTTAGCCTCCTCTGTGACTCCTCCTTGGTACGTAGATCCAATTGACGGTTGGGAAATGGTTGAATTGAGACTTAACGGGGCTTCGATGGTCTCGATGGATCTTGCCCGGATCACACGATTACGGACATCTGAGATATTGGGCTCGCCTTCCTGATTAGTTCCGCGTTTGCGTTTTGGGTGCCTTCCACCGCCCTCGTTGATGCAGGTGAGCCGCTTTAACACACGCAGATGACCGAGACACGAGGAAGTCCAGGCTTCTCGCTCCTTTGACCCTGGAATGCTCTCTGCCGCAAAAAGTATTGCACCCTCTGCAAGAGATTAGTATTAAATCGGCAGAAGAAGAACTAGCATACCAAATGCAGTTACTGCACGCTGTGCGGTGGGGATTCTGGATACTGCCGCGAGCTCGCTCTGCGTCTCGTTGGGAGGAGTGGTAGCATCGACACCACCGTCTACAGGAGTGTGCTGCTTGTCAATATTCTCTTGACCCTGGAGCGAAGCTGGGCTTTTGCTTCCTTGAGGTTGTCGGCCCTCATTATCAACAATAGTTTGCAAATCTACATCGTCAGCTTTCCATCCATAGAAATTGTTAGATACTGCATTCTGCATTATGAACGACTTCCCGCTTACGTCTTCCTGCTGTGGTGGCGTTTCGACCTCTCTGTTGTACTGCAAATTAATTAGTTGGATGCACCACTGGAGCACGGGGAATTAACATGCCCTGGGCTGACTGAATTTGGTTATTGGCATGCTCAGCTCTTTGCGCCGTATCATGCGGCGCGTCTTGCTCTGCTAGACATTAGCGGTTGTGCTTTGAAAGGCACAATCTACCCACCAGGAGCAATATCTGCTTCTGAAATTGTTCGTTTGCAGACTGGAGAAATAAAAATGCTGACGGAATAGCTATCCCATAGCTGATTGGCGACGTTAGTCAGCCCTTTTGGGTGCAAGGCTCTTGACCACCATTTGCAAAGAGCTGGAAGCAGGCCCTTCTGGTTGACTGTGGCGAGCTGCGTAATAGTTGTGGCCTGGGTACACAAAAAAAAAACTTCGGCGCCCAAGCCTGATCCGATGTCAGCCAAAAGATTGTGCACTCTTGTCCGTCTACCCTGACGCTGGGATGATCCGATCTTCAAAGAAGCTTTATCCTTGAGTAGGTCGTGCATGGATTCGAACTTTCCCACTTGAGAAGTCGTCAATGGATAGGTATCTTCCTCAAACATTGCTCTTTCTGCCTCGAGCTGCTCGACTAACCAATCGCTCGATTTTGCATCCTTCGACATGGAAGTTACTCGAGTGACAAGGGATCAGATGGACGCAAGCGAAGTAAAGAGTGATGAACTAGAGGGGTATGATGTTCTGGGTGATCAGTCGAAGAATAATGGAGTGGAGTAGAGTGGAGATGGCTGTTAAGGCATGAAAGTAAGGAGCTTGTGGAGGTGGCAGCGGAACGCAGGGAATGACGATGGGTGGAGGGGAAGGGAGTGGAACGAAGTGGAATGGAGGGGCAGAGTCCTGGTGTCCTCCAATCGGTATTTACTATGCCCGGTTTCCGACTCTTAACCGCCAACCACGCGAAGGGTCCTCTTCAAACTGCCATCCCAAAGCAAGCCAATCATATCCGATGGTATGCACTACCCGACCATGTTAATACATATCCGCTTCCTCGTCGACTTCGTAGTCACATCTTTCTTAGCTTTATGAGGACGAAACTGGCATTCCGTATGCAAGCCTCGCGAGCCCCCCTAAGCCAAGCCAAGATAGCCGTCGCGGCTTTCGCACGGTCGATATCCACGCGTAAACGACATGCCTCGTCTCGCTGCTACGCGCACCCTAACAGCACCCTTCTCGCATCCTCACGAATAATGTGAACCAGCGATCCAGATGCAGGCTATGGACACGTCCAAGACGGCTGGCATATACCCCGCGACTTACCTCGATTGAGCTTCCAAGCGCATCAGAACGATATCAATTTGCATAACTCGGCGTCTTCCCGGATCAATAAGGGAAAGCTCATGTGAATGGAGGTGTTTACAGCGAGTTTCTGCGGCACAGTTGGATCCATCGACAAGTATAAGAATGGGTAGACCCCCCCGAAAGGCAGCTCATCGACCTGTTGTGCCCTTCTTTCCTCATCAAATTCAACACCTTGTCGAAGCTTTGCAAAGATGTCCCCTACGCTCAAAGTCATGAAGCCGAACGGCTCAACCACTCGACCCACAGACACTCCTCCAAGCAGTCCTGATCTGTCGCTGAGCCAGGATGCGGCCGTGTTGCGCCTTGCTCAGCAATTCGTTGACGCTGTTGGGATAATCGCAGCCGGGAAGGCGTTGCCTGAACCTGCCTCTCCGCCCAAGACTCCTGAAAGACCGGCCGGGGATGACCTTAAACCTGAGGAAGCCGGGGGCCGAGCGTCGAAGTTTGCATACAAGAGAGTGGATGAAGTGTAAGTGGTTAAAGAGATATATGAGGATTCGGCTGACGTTTGGAATTGTAGTTGGGATAAAAAGGCATATAAATACAAGATTGCCGAGCCAGTGGCGCCAACCGGAGAGGTGACTGAGCTTGACCAATACGTATTTGTTATTCGAGTCCGGATTGGTGAGGATGGGAATATTTGCGCAAGGTCTCTTCCCTACTAACGAGAGCGCAGATAAGTCAACGAAAGAACCCACTTCCTATATCGACATCAAGTCCGAATTGTTGCGAGACATTCTGAGCGTGATCCTTCAAGATGTGCGCGTGGTCTCTCTTGCAGAGGATATGCCTTCGGTATAGCAAACCTTGTGGAGTTCGCCCATTTTCCAAGTTCGAAAGCTTATCTTCCACGTAGATCGACCAGAACGTCCTATATCATTTTCTTCCAAATCTGGAATCATACCAAAGCCACGGAGATGATGGAAAGGACGCCAGGAAGTTGAAGCATTTGGGCCTCTTGATCGACTACATGAACGCTACATACAAGTCGACTACCGAACGCCTCCTCTCGCTACTTAAGAGAGGGGAAATTACGTATGATCTGCTCTGGGCCTTATTTAAGCCTAACTCGGATGTTTATTCCATTTGTCCGGGCACTCAAGCAGGAAGATGCCTTAAATACATCCATGGCGAGGAGATAGTGGACCCAACTGGTTCCGCATACTTCCGCGTCGAGGGTCGCTTTTTCGATTTCGATGGGGAAAGGATTGGAGAAGCCATTGGAAGGACCAAGATTGAAAAGTTTCGGGGAACGGTCCAAATCAATGTTTTGGCGACATATCCTCTTCGATTCCACCCGGATCCAGATAGGACTAGAAACGACCTTATTCAGCACGGCCGCACTTTTCTTTCTCTAAGAGGAATCCACTACAAAGAATACGATGGCAACGCGTTCCGGTTCGACGATGAAGGCAAAGAGCATGTCTACCGCGTCAAGAGCAGAATCATGATCGACGCTGTCGGATTTCACGAATGCAACCCCAAATACCCTAGGCGACGGGTTAACGAGAAGAAACCAACTGCTTTAGACATTTTCTCTTTTGGACCGCCCCTCTCAGATGAAGGCAGCCAAGTTAAATACGTGGATATCGACCCGGAACAATTGGGTGACGACGAGTTGATAATGTTCAACCCGACAGTGCTAGGTTTTAGCCTGAAAGACAAAAGATTCCGTTTGTTACCCCGAACCGACAAAAGCGATGTCGTACTAACAAGATATAGTGGAGTTTGCTGTTGCCAATATCTGTGACATCCAATGGAGTTCGGCTCCATTTGACAACGTGAGGATTCCTGACGAGAAAAAGGCGATCGTTCAGGCACTTACTGAGTCCTACTTGAACCGGGACCCCGATGATTCCTTCGATGATTTTATAGAAGGCAAGGGACGCGGACTCGTTTTCTTGTTGCAGTACGCACCCATCTCGCGCTTACTAATTGTCTCAACTCACAAGCCGTAGCGGGCCGCCAGGTGTCGGAAAAACCTTAACGGCCGAAGCGATTGCAGAAAGCCATAAAACACCGCTATACGCGGTAAGTCTTGTTCTACCTCATCCATTCCAACACCTGCTGACCTAATTAGATTGCTGCTGGAGAGTTAGGCACCGAATCCGCGACAGTAGAGGTTCTTCTCTCCACTGTGTTCAAGGTAGCAAGTCGTTGGAACGCTATCGTGCTTCTCGATGAAGCAGACGTATTTTTAGCACAACGCACCGTTGATAATACCCCTAACAACTCTCTAGTTTCGGTATTCTTGCGTCAACTCGAATACTACCAGGGGGTCTTGTTCCTGACGACAAACCGAGTTCAGACCTTCGATGAAGCAGTTGCAAGCAGAATCCATTACGGAATCAAGTACGGGCTGTTGGGCGTTAATGCGCGGAGGGAAATTTGGCAGAGGTTCCTAGCAAAGGCAAGCACCAAAAAGGGAAGTGCCAAGTACGATTCAAACGATCTTGAAGATCTCGCGAAACATGAGCTTAACGGACGAGAGGTAAGTCATCTGTGCCCGCGGCGTCTACTAAGCTGACGCTCTAATACAGATTAAAAATGCAGTGTCAATGGCTCGGGCACTGGCGAGTCATCAGAACACTTACGTAACCCTAAAACCTCTGACTGTCGCTATTGATGCAATCAATGAATTCCAGAATGATTTTACGGCACGTTCAAGAATGTACGCGTAGAGCTCTAGCCATTAAAGGGTGGACTATCCTTTCATTTCCTTAATTCACGTTACCGTTTGAATTCAGCGGAGTTAGTGGGCTATTTACTACCGAGTAATACTAGGTAGCCAATTGATCTTGCATCCACTAAGTTGGTACAGACTTATTACTATTAGCGGCGGTTGTGATAATCACCATAAAGTGACGTACCGTAATTATCGAATTTCTGCCGCAGGCCTGGCAAGAAACGGCTGCCGTGGCTTGGCGAAACCTCGTCCTACTCTTTGTCGTGAACTTTCCTGTGCCACCACTCCTAGGTCTTTTATTGCTGTGGACACTGTTGGTCATATTTGGGGGAACGTTGGCCGTGCATTTCTCCTATCATTGGGTCTAAGGAAGTTACAGAGACGTTCCTCGGGTCCTGTTGAGTATTTCCTCACCTTAATATAGGTCCTCTCGATTAGAAGCGTTACAGGGCGACCCTTAGAGGATCAGGGACGGTCATCCAAAGGATTAATTTCGAATTTTGAACAGAGGCAGCAAAGTAAGAATGTGTATTTGGTTTTTAGGTTCTGGTTTTTGGGTTCCGGTGTTTGGGGCTTGGATTATGGTTCCCAAAACTGGTTACATATATTGGGGTCCCCAGCGCAACCACACCATTTTAGCTTTTCCAAGCAAAGAGTAATGGAAAACATAATCTACTATAATACAGTAGCTGTTGGGCCAATTCTGGATTCAAGCTTTGTCTTTGGCTTGTTCGAGGATCTATTATGGAGCTTCGGTGAACAGGAAGCCGATTCGCCGACTCTACGGTATCGGCGAAATATTTTACCGACCATTCTTACCAATCCAGGCCAGGCCATATCCCTCCTTAATGTGGTACGACCTTTTCACACTGGAGTTTTAAGCTTCAATACTGGCATTATCCTCGATAATCATGGAAGCACTAGTCATAAACCCGAGCGAACTACGGAAAGCTATTCGGGACAGTATTTCCACATTACCTAATACGGTCGTTCATCGGAGCCCTGTCGATAGCAACACGTTGGAAGACGCATGCTATGTCTGTAGTGAAGACTGGCATTATGGAAATGAGATGGTCCGGCCGAAGTGTCAGTGCCCATACTGGCTTCATGAAGCATGCCTGGCGAAGGCCATGTTCGAGGCCGGTGGTTGTCCCAGCTGTAGAACACCCACAGATCAACTGGACGAAGCCTCACTTCTAGGGGATGCGGCTGACAGTGGGGATACATCGAAGGCGACACGACTGTTACGGAATGGAACTCCACCCTCGCCGCGATTCCTCGATAATTCCACACCGTTGATAAGGGCTGGAAAGCACGGCCAAAGAGAAGTTCTTCGCATTTTGCTCGATCACGGTGCCTCAATATCTGAGAAAGATAACTTGGGGCGCACAGCATTACACTGGGCGGCCTTAAACGAACATAAAGATACAGTGGAGGAGCTGGTTCGAGAAGAAAACATGCAGGATACGGACAAAAAAGGGAATACACCGCTGCACTTGGCGGTGCACGGTCGATCCCTCGTAATGGTGGCACTTGTCTTAGATAAGGGAGCCTCAACATCTGCTCAAGATCATCGAGGAAGGACGGCGCTGCACTTGGCGGCTGAAGGAGGAGAGTATGAGATGATCAAACCCTTGGTTGCAAAAGGCGCCCTAGTGGATGCGCTGGATAGGCTTGGAGGAACGTCATTGCACTATGCAGCTCGGAATATGATGTCAGCAGCTGCAAAAGAGTTGCTTGATGCGGGTGCAGATGATTCTATAATGGATATTGCAGGATGCACACCACGGGATTTAGCAAATGAACCACGTAGCATAGACGTTAGACGGGTGATTGAGGGCGGTAACGTGCCACTCTACGCCCGCAACATTCGGCATGCAATTGAGGAATGAGATTCGTCATTTGACCCTTCCTTCCGCCGTTACTATTAGGTAGTATCCCCACGGGAAGCTTCTAGATTCACTCAATTTCACATTTCCGTTTGGATTTAGCGGAGTTGGCCGGCTATTTACTTTGATCTCGGTGAGAATCTCTGCCATCGAGAGCTTGTTCCATGGTTTCGACACAAGGTCTTGTCTAGATTCGACGAATTGAAGGATGCTGGCCAGTGGGAAGGTTAGATTGCCGTTGTGTATGGCGCGTTAGAGTAATATAGTCGTGTCGTAGTCCATCTTGATCCCCGTCGCAGACCAAAATAGATCAGATAAGGTTGAACGATTATGAGTGATGGCAGACTGAGCGGAATTTTGAACTTGAGTCGTAAGCGGAGCGCACTGGAGTCTTGGCGCGGTAGTCACGGACATCCGAAAATTAACCTGGGAGGGGCAATCCTCCTTCGTGAAGGGCTCTTTGCCTGCCCCTCGGCTTTGAGCAAAGTAATGAGCACACCAACGGCTAAGCATCTCTCCGTGCGAGAGCTGACGGAGGCTGCCAAAGAAGAGATGAAGAATGTCGCGTCATGGCTTGAACAGGCAACTTTTGTTGCTCGTGGCGGTTTTGAGCAGTGCAGCGACAACGACGGGCTCATAAAGGCTGCGTCTCATTTCTTAAAACTCTTTCCGCTATCGGTATAATCCTACTCTGCCATTAAAAAAAGGGTAAAAGCTAATACATACAGCACCCGGCCAATCAAACTCGAATCACCGCTTTCCGCTTCAAAAAGCCCACCACGCTTCCCGTTTCGCCAGGAGCAATAATACTGATACCCGCAAAGATCATATCTGGAGAGCCGAAAGTTTCATCCGTAAAGATCAAGGATGGTATCTATATATACTTGGAAAGGAATACAGACATACAGCCATCATTCTGTTGCCTCTCGATTCTCTGCTGGGGTATGCAGGGATGAGTTCAGCGCGTCGGGGTTGTATGCAGAGCATTCCCAGAGCTCAGTGAACATTGGGGTATCTGACCCAAAGATGCTTTCAAATCCGTGGGTGACTGGCGCAGAAAGACTGTAGAGACTGTCGAACGTGGATGAAGCAGGTGGCGGCTGTTCTATTTCTCTGTTAGCTTTGCAGTGCTTGCAGGCGATCAGCTTCTATACCAACTAGTCCTGATTGAATGAACGTATTAATGTTATCGGCTGTGGAGGAGTCACGTCCACCTGCAAGGTTAGCAAATTGGTTTTACTACATGAAATTCGACTTACTCTGGGCCTGGCTTTCCGCAGTACGTGGCACCGGTTCTACCTGTCCATGTCTGGAAGTGTGCACGCTCCCCGGCTGTATTCTGGACCTCAAATCCTTGGAGTCGTCACGCTTGCGGATAGCATCGCTAAAAGAACCGGTCTCTCCTTGTACAGCGCACCCCCTGTTGCCGGCGCCTGGCAAAGGTTTGTTGAACGCGCCTAACTAAAGGTGAGTATGGTCTCGGACGTTCTATTGTTGTCACTTACTGTTTATACCTGCTTTAGGCGATGTCGGCTTGTAACAGCGCTTGGAGGATGGGGACAAATCATCATGGACTGACCCACTTCGCTTCCGGCATGTGTGCGAACCTTCGTTTCCAGGATTCTGTTGTTCTAGCGGCGTTGGGTAGTCATTTAGTGGATACGCCAATTGCACTGGTGAACTTGTTTCTGGTCCTTCCGCGCTGTCACCGAAACCCTGAATTTCTATGCGGCATTAGCTGTTGTCTTTTAGATCATAGTTCGGCGTACTTAGGATAAGTTGAGACGTATTGCATTTACAGTCTTTGAGCTTGTCCACAAAACCGGCAGGTATAGTTATATCCGGGAGCTGATTCCTCACGGTTTCCCTTAGGATCCTGTTCGTAACGATAGAGACAACTTCTGGCTTCGTAAGTAAACAGAGACGGGAAAGCTGACCGCCAGACCAGTTTCCGAAAGACTCCCACTCGCCAGCAACCGCCCGAACATTTTCTTCCACTCTCTCACGCCTAAACCGAGGACTAGGCGAAGAAAAATGCGATACAATGGCTTTTACCGTCTGGCCGGTTTTCACGGCTTGTTGGGCCTGATGCAACCCATCGAGGCATTGCGATAATTCGTCTTTTGTAAGCGTCGCAATCTGGTTGAGCTCGTTTAAAGACACTGACTTCTCTGGGTCATCAAACACTGCGAATATCTTCATAGCTGAATCGGAGATGGGGTTAAGGGAGTTTGACCGGTTGCCGGCCAGCCAGGCTGGCTGGCTGGTTGGCAGGAGGCAAATAAAGGCCAAGGCTTGCCTAGCGGCGCCGCTCTAGGGGGGAGTTCCGGATAAGCGACGCATTAGTCGCTTGAAGGCCTCACATATCTAGATCGGCAAGCCATTCACCAGCCGTCTCGCCGAATCAAGGATCAGCAACTTTACTGCATGATATAAGGCCTGTCGAAAGAATGTGTTGCCCCGTTTTGCTGTGAAGTATACCGTTCTTTGGTTCTTTTGAGTTATCACTCACTTGCGCATGCATCTGCACCTGCATGACCAGCTCTCTACTTTGTTTGCCTTGTCCACGTGTGCCCTGCAAAGGCTCTCAAGTCTGGCAATCCTTTCTAGCTAGTTGCCTTATTTCTCACCATGCAACGAGCATGCAAGTCCTCACGCTTCAATGGTCCTGCAGGACTACAAGGTTCTACCCCTGATAATCTGCTTTTACTAGCCACCTCCGGCTATCATTGTTTTCAATGCTAACATCTATACCAGGTCAACTTGATAATACAACCAGGGTAGCACAAATCGACAGTATAGACGACCCTCTTTCGGAAGGCGGTATCATGAAGACCACAGATATCAAGATACAAGAGGGGACAGTGGGTGAATGCCATCCAGATATACAGATCAAAACGTACATCTGGAGCGACAGGGCGATTTTTCGTAGATATTAGTCTTTGATCTGGTTTTTGGTGGCATGGGTGACAACACCAAGAAGTACTATAGTTGGTAAGAAAGCCTCCATTAATTCATACGTTCAGTCTAACATGAAAAGACTATCCTGGTGGTGCGATGTACATCTATCGTCGTGCCGACAACACAAGGAAGTACCGCCATATGTCAGCCTAGTCTAACAAGGACAATTTTATTTTGTTTATTTTTACAAAAGATATTACCCGATTATGAATATGATCAGGTTTGAGTTGCCTTTGTGATTGCATTCAGACTGTGGCGCTCGCGTGCAGGAAGAAGAATATTACACCGAGCCGAAACGTATCGTTGCCTCAGCTGCATGTCGACGGAGCGGGAGAGATCTTTACGTGTGCGTCCGCTTTCACCCTTATCAGGCCATTAAAGGCTTACATTCCCACGCGGCGCCCGATTGCCCTCGCTGGATATGCCTTGCCGCGACCAACGTTAGGGGCGCCAACCCTGGTTGCAGTCTAAACTCCAAGGCGCCATCTTCCCCATTCGCCGTGCAAGGGTCGAGAGAACCCTGTAACCTAGGAAGGCTTGAATTCAATCTACAGTCATCACATGTTTTGGCTCAAGCGGCTTTCACGTTGTATAAATAGCTGGCGGGAGTAGCATTCTTCTGAGTTTAAGAGCAAATTCATCAAGATGGACGGCCTGTGCTTCCCCCGTTCATCCAACAATTCTACAAGCTTAATGCATCTTGCCACTGGCATCATCGAGTCCTTCATACCTGGGTACGAGGATGTTGCCCGCTACATGACCGAGACCTTCGGTTTCGACTTCAACATCTTCGTCTCGGCCGCCGCCCATATCGTCACACTTTTAGCTGCTCTAGGATTCCTATGGAGTCGATGCCGTACAGTTGGTCTCGACTATGTCATGTCATCAATCCACTTCGACGAAAGAGACGAAATGTTTACTACTATCCTTAACTGGCTGGCAGAGCAGAACGTTGGAAAATCCGCGACTAAACTAAAACCCGCATCGAACCAGCCTCGTCAAAAGCAGATCGAAGAGCTGGAAGACGATGATGGATTCGACGCGTCCGAGCTATTTCATGCTGGGAGATGGTCTACGAAAAGCATACCGCTGTATGAGCTATTCTTCGGCAGGTATCGCTTTTGGCGAGGATGTCGTTTGTTCATCCTCGAGCGACAGAGGCGGGAGAAGGTAGCTCGGTACGCAGATGAAGAGAACATCGTACTGAAGACACTAGGCTGGTCCACTGAACCGATCAAAGAGTTGCTCAAGGCGATTAAAACTTGGGAGTTTGAGCAAGAAGAATCAAAGACGATTGTCTGGAGCCCACAGTCCAAAGATGTGAGGCGATATCAAGGAGCATGGAGGAGGGTTGCCTCACGCCCTACCCGCAACATAAATACCGTCGTTCTGGATGCGCAGCAGAGAGCAGGGCTCATCGCCGATATGAATGAATACCTACAACCAAGGAGCTACCGGTGGTATGCATCAAGGGGTATTCCTTATCGTCGAGGATATCTCTTTCATGGACCACCAGGTACGGGGAAGTCTAGTCTGAGCTTTGCACTAGCTGGTTTGTTTGGCTTAGATGTTTACATCATCTCTCTCCTTGATCCGCAGATTACCGAGTCCGATCTTAGTGCGCTTTTCAGCAGCTTGCCTCAAAGGTGCATAGTTCTTCTTGAGGACATCGATTCCGCAGGCCTCGAAAGAGATCAAGGAAGCTCAAAAAATAAAAAGGATGGCGGTAAACGAGACTATAGTGAACATACGGAAAGTATCACTCTCCCAGACGAAGAGTTAACAGGAGGCATATCACTTTCCGGGTTCCTCAACGCCATCGACGGAGTCGCCAGCCAAGAAGGCCGCATCCTTGTGATGACGACTAACTTCCCTGAGCAACTAGACCCAGCCCTCATCCGCCCTGGCCGAATTGACAATCAAATTGCGTTTACTCTAGCCAAGAAAGACCAGATGCGAGAGATGTTCCTTCAAATATACTGGAATGAAACCGACCCACTTGAAACAAGTCCACCATCAACGGCCCCGCGCCAAATCCACTCCGTAAAGAAAGGATGCCTTAATCCGTCAGAATCAAGCAGAGAGCTTAGATCAGCACACACCAACGACCACGCTAGGCGCTTTTCGGCAGAGACTGACAAATATCTACAACCACTGCTCCAGCAGAAGCAAGTCACATACGACATCAATGAACTCGAGAAGCTAGCAGACCAATTTGTAGGAGCGATTAAAGAAGACACATTTTCTCCAGCAGAAATCCAAAATTTTTTAATATTGAAAAGGAAGGACCCTCACCAGGCTGTACAGGATGTTGATGCATGGAAATGTGAAGTGCTAAAGGCGAAGGAAAGTGGGTCAAATGTTGTGACTGGAATTGAACGTTGAAACAAGGCAACATAGCTGATAGAAACTCTCATTTCCGACTAAAATTATCCCCTTCTTTGTACTTGTTGAACACGGCTTTCACTGCGGGCCCAAGACCTGCGACTCCACCTAAGAGGGCTTCGAAGAAACCAGGAACACATCCTTCCTTTGTTTTAGGCAATCTATTAGGAGCGCAACCGTGTCTCGCTTTTGAAACATAGCCATAATATAATTCGCAAAATCTCCAGAGATGTGACAAGTTGGGCATTTCTGGAATCGAAGATACGAAGATATTACTTCTTTATCGAACCTGTCTTACTCATGCACCGGCAACTTCTCTAAAGAAAGCTTCGAAGAAACCATGAAACCCGACGTACATAGACCCCAGCTCCTTTTAGCACGTCGTCTACGTATTTGCGGTGTTCGGTAGAGTTTGCGAAGCTGCTCGTGTTGCGCAGCCATGGAGTTTGTCGGATGGATGAGGCTGGATGAGGAGGGGGAGTAGACTTAGTAATAAGGTCGTAAACCTTGTTCCAAATCTTAGGAGGCGTAGAATTTATAAATGGACCATACCAGCGGTTGTATCCCCGCTCCATCTCGGCGCTGACGGATCCTCCGCAATCTGCCGTTCAGGGTAACTCACGCGAAAGCAACGCGGCCCGGATTATTAGTAAATCCGGCCCGATACTCCGCCAAACTCGCCCAGGCATCCACTGTAAACAAACCTTCATCTGAAACATCCCGCTATCTATTGTTGCTGCAATATGTCTCAGTCGCCCGATTACAAAGAGCTGTATTTCGAGGAACAACGCAGACGCGAAGAGGAACAACGCAGACGCGAAGAGGAACAACGCAGACGCGAAGAGGAACAACGCAGACGCGAAGAGGAACAACGCAGACGAGAAGAAGCAGAGCACGCCCAAGAAGAAGCAGAGCGCGCCCAAGAAGAAGCAGAGCGCGCCCAGGAGGAAGAACAACGCAGACGCAAAGAAGCAGAGCGGGCGCAGGAAAAGGCTAAAGAGAAAACTCGCAAGACAACGCTACTCGAGCTCCTTGACGCCTGTCATACCTATCTTTACTCAGGTCTCACAGTCCAGACTGATGCAACATTGTCGACACGAGGCGACCCTGCGAATGCGAATAACAAGCTTCGGCCTGAAAGGATCTGTGCATGGAAAGACTTCGCTACACAACAGGAAGCCGTTTGGAATGAGCTCATGGAATCAGATTTTGTCTTGGAACGGCACTTCACCTCGTTGCATACCTTAGAAGAGTCTGGGGAGGCTGTCCAACAAAGGATGATGAGTTCTGAGCTAGATTTGCATCTCTTCCAGCGCTACACGGTTGAGGACCACATATCTTCAATCATCGAGCATCTCTACAACAACCGAGCATTGCGACGGAAATTTCGACTACGGGGTTCGGTAAAGTTCGAAAATCATGCCAACACCCTCAGCCCAGAACCGCCGTTGGAGGAGGGCATACGGCAGATGACAGTTTCAGGAAACGGACGACGCCGGTCACCACGCCTGCAAGCCCAGGCCAAGCAGGCAAAATCGTTAGATTCAACGGACCCGACAGAGCCAGCGGCCGCAGCAACTACGGGAACAGCAAGATCCCGTCCTCGTGCAGATCAATTCTGCGTGTATAACACTTCTAGCGCGACTCAGAACACGGAGCATCGCATTGCCGCCTTTATTATCGAATACAAGGCTCCACACAAACTCCCGCTCGGTTATATCTACGAGGGTCTGGATGATATGGAACTCGAGGACGTGATCTGGCGCCGCGAGACCGATACTCCGCGGGACTACTTCCGTCGCCTAATCGCTGCGGTCATTACTCAGGCATTTTCTTATATGGTCCGGGCTGGGCTGGAGTATGGGTGTATTTGCACCGGCGAAGCATTTATTTTCCTGCGGGTGCCTGATGATCCCAGGACGGTCTACTACTTCCTATCCGTCCCCAAGGGCGACGTTGGTGAAAAGACGGGGTGGGCACCAAGTTCGGATGGGGAAAATCGTCTGCATTTGACTGCCGTCGGACAGATGCTAGCGTTTACTCTTCAGGCGCTAAAAACGCCGCCTCGAGATCAGATGCGGCGCGCTGAGGCGGCCGCTCAATTAAACAGCTGGGAGGTCATGTATGACGATTTGCTCGATACTATTCCTGTACAAGATGCGCCTTCATCAGAGTACCGGCCACCTCGGCACGATGGGTTCCTTCGTATGTCACCTGTCCAGCTCCGACGAAGACCGGCTCAAACCGGCTCCCCCAGCTGCTGGCAACCACAGGATCAACATGACCCCAGTGACGAGGAGCCTGATCCGGACACTCCGAGCCGACAGCGACCCTCACCCCAGCACCTGTCTCGCACCCAGGCTACCGCTGGCAGCTTATCATCCAGTCGTAATTCCCGCCAAGGAGTGCAGAGTGGACAGTATTGCACCCAAAAATGTCTACTTGGGTTAGTCAAAGGGGGTCCGCTCGACACGTCGTGTCCAAATGTGCGAGATCATGGGGGGAGCCGTCATCGGATTGACCTACCCACCTTCCTTGTTCTTATTCGCCAACAACTCTCAGAAGACCTGGATACCGACTGCAAGCCTGTGGGTGTTCCTGGAGCATGCGGCGTCCTATTCCGAGTCAGGCTGAAATCGCACGGATACACCGTAGCTGCCAAATCCACCCCTATCGACTTCGTTCATCGCCTCAAACGGGAGGCTACCATCTACGAACACCTCCGTCCAATCCAGGGCATCTATGTGCCGGTTCATTTGGGCAACATAGACCTAGATACTCCCTATTTCTACGACGGTATTGCGGAGCTTGTGCATATGATGTTACTCAGTTTCGGAGGAAAGCGTATCTCTCACCACTGTACTACTGAGAACAGGCCATACATTACTCAACAGGTTGACCGCTCAGCCCGAGCAATCCATGACCTTGGGGTCTTGCATAAAGACCTCATGCCTCGCAACATACTGTGGAATGAGGAGATGTGTCAAGTGATAGTGATTGATTTCGAGCGGGCAGAGGTTGTCAAGCCACGAACTGTACTGGGTGTCATCTCGGCAAACCGAAAGAGGAAGAGAGGGTCTGATGCAAGTATGGCTAAGCAGGGAGGAGATGGATCTTCTGTATTTGTGCGGGAAAGGCAACGGGTGGCTATTGAATTACGCGGCTTAGCCTAGTGAATCTGATATAATGTCTTTACTGCATTGGACTAAGCAAGATTTGATTTTTTTTTAAGCCGCACTGCTGCCTTGTAGTAGGGATACAGCATTACATTTATTAGCCCTATGTAAATCCTTAACTCGTTATTCTAGTGAAACCTGGAGTACGGAGTTTGGAACCATAAAGTGCGGTTCACAGTCGCTTCCAGGGAAATCTATCCCTTCGAATGGGCATGACTGGTCCGGCTGAATTGCGGATACTTGTGAAATTTGACGATCTAAATTCCAATTTTGAGTCGACACGGTAGTATTCGCGCTGTTCAAGATCTCGATGTATTGACTATACCAGAGCTGTAGCGCAAAATTCTCTTGTTGCAGTGTCCCGTTCCCCCGTTGCAGTGTCTCGTTCTCTTGTTGCAGTGTCTCGTTCTCTTGTTGCAGTGTCTCGTTCTCTTGTTGCAGTGTCTCGTTCTCTTGTTGCAGTGTCTCGTTCTCTTGTTGCAGTGTCTCGTTCTCTTGTTGCAGTGTCTCGTTCTCTTGTTGCAGTGTCTCGTTCTCTTGTTGCAGTGTCTCGTTCTCTTGTTGCAGTGTCTCGTTCTCTTGTTGCAGCCTCTCGTTCTTTTGCTGCGTATGCACTATCCTTTCAAGCTGCCCATCTACCAACGCCCCCATCTCTGCATTCTTTTTCTCAAGTTCGGAAACCTTTCTCTCTGCTTTTCTAGCCTCAGAATTTCCCTGGCACGATTGGGCGCGACGGAGCTTTTCATTAGTCTTTATATGCACAAGTTTGATATGGCGTTTCAAATTGTCCCTTCGCTTGAATCCCTGCCCTTGGATTGATCGGTTGCAGTTACTGTAAGGACAGAGTTTCTCTTCGCCATGTATTTCGTCTTTATGTCGTTGGTAATCTCCTTTGTAAGAGAATTGAACCCCATTACAAGTTTGCTCCTCACACCGAAAGGGCTTCATGTGTGAGTTAAGGTACTGGCTAAGTAATGGGTTAGTAACCTGGCTCTAGTAACATTGTAGTGAACTTACTGATAGGTACTTTTTAACTTAGTGGGCACATGCGAACATCCGGGTACGTAGGGACAGTGATAAAGTCCTTCGTCATCAGGCTTGATCTGGTAATAGTATTGCTGAAGAGCAGTAATTCCGATCATGGCTGCAATTAAGCAGGGACAGTTAAATATGGAAATGGAAAGAAGGTTGAACTGGTGAAATGTCTGCCTCCTTGAAGTCTCTTGTCGGACGTATGAATATTCAACCGACAACGATGTGTTTGGATAAGCAAGCTGAAGAAAGGCAACTAGGAAGCGACTGCTACGTACTTAAACCTCAGCCTTGTAGGTGGAGGACGTATTTATACATCATCTCCCCTACTTGCTAGTGCAGAGGCCTATCGATTTAGAGTGACGGCCGACAGCTCATGGCTTGAAAGATATCCTAATTCTATCGAGGCGTACCTTTCTGATGGCCATGAAATTGATTTACCTCTTTTGGATATTTCCCGGACAAGTTGCCAGCCGTGGATATTGTGTGTCGTGGAGCGTAACTAGGGATCCAACAAGAAAAGGAATATCGTCTATTGCGGGTCGTGGTGAGCGCTGATTTGTTTCCCAAAACGTCCTAGCTTAGTAATCTAATCACAAACACAGACTATTCCTAATTTGTAAATTCAGAAATAGAACGTTGCAGCTTCTTTCACATGTACTACGGCAGTCAATACTAAAGGAAAGAAGATAAATGAACAATCTATAGATACAGAAACAAGCTCATCGACACAATGTTCACAATGACCACCGCCTGAGCAAATGCTTATCACATCCGCCGCGGATTATCCCATCGACAGATTATCTTTTTCTGAGGCTCCGATTGAAGATATGGAAGGCACTCCAACAACGGATTATACCACCCTTTAGACCGGTGCAGCGCCCTAGATCTTTGCTCACACATATCGACTATATCTAAAGGAACCGTAGCTTTTGTCTTGAATTCCGCCCAGGTATACGTTGCAGTTGCGTACGTTTGCACTTTACGGGATGGTGCATTTCCAGAGAAAACTTGAAAAACTTTTGCCTCTACCCAAACTTCCTTCCCATCGTCACTGATCTCAGAAATTGAATGTATCTTGGTAGTGACGTGATTGCCTGCGGGTACCGGACAGGACGTGGCGGAGGTCAGAGGGCTCTCGTGACGGGAAGTAAACTGACCAGCCCAGCGCTGATACCAAACCGGACTGTCCGCTGCCCTACTAATGAGTTAGTGCTACCGCGTCCCCCAGACCGATATTCACTCACATATAGGTAGAACTGATGGTTGCTGCGGCAGGGGCAGGTGCGAACAATCGGTCAAACTTTGACTAGGGCAACGGTACGGGAAAAGACACAGGCTTTCAGGAAAGCAGTATGTAGGGGAAGCTGCAAGGCAACAACATGCGCCTTCAGCCCCGTCGGGCGTAAAGATCATTTATATATTATCGAGCGCGAGTCCTCTATTCTCCACCTCGATTAAAAGGGTCCCTAGCTTTTATTGAGATGCTCAAGACCACACCACTTTTCACGTTCGCTAACGGTCGCCATTTTGTTCAAAATTGCCGATAGGGACGAACCGAAACCCCCTTAAGCGAAGATGAGGTGTGGAGAAACTTTAGTTGCAGTTGGCGCTCGTCGGAACGCAGCCCTTTCCTTCCCTGACAGGAGGGCTCTAATGTGCGAATATCGGTCGATCCTTAGCTTGGCGTCCACTAAGCGATTCATCATGTAGACCTAGCCAATAAAATTTAACGATTTTTGGCGCCGCGCGGATGCACCGACATACCCCACTTGCTGCTGCCAATTATCTTCTGAGTCGTGGTTTGACCAAACCACGACTCAGAAGATAATTGGTTATCGGCATAGCCCCGGAGCCGAATGTGCCTCAAACCCTCAAACCCTCAAACCCTCAAACTTCTAGCTTCCCATCGTTCGCTTCATTATCAACAAAATGGAGAACACGCCCTATTTAATAGAAACTGCCCTAGACTTCTTACTCGAAGGCCGGGAGGAGGATGTCATTCCTCACC
Source organism: Zopfia rhizophila CBS 207.26 (assembly GCA_010093925.1). Classification (NCBI taxonomy): domain Eukaryota; kingdom Fungi; phylum Ascomycota; class Dothideomycetes; family Zopfiaceae; genus Zopfia; species Zopfia rhizophila. The sequence goes on from ML994798.1 coordinate 18,521, forward strand.
AACAGAAAATCATCAAGATTCTCGATCGGTTTTCTAGTCTGAGACCTCAACCGACTCCGCCTCCCTCACAGAGCGGGGACGACGGTAAGCTACCCTAGAAATGCCCTGTCCATCTGCTGTAAATATGAACTTTGTCTCCAGGTCACGATCAAGAGATACTTGAGCGGGGTTGGAATACGTCTTTACTGTCTTCCACCGACTCCGAACACTCAGAAAGCCGTGACGCATCTCAATTACCGTCAGCTCGCCGCACCCCAGAAACCCACACACAATCTCCGAAAGAGAAGCAGTGTAGACGATGCGAACGATTCATAGAGTCGATACGGAAAGGTTTGCATACACTCCCCAAAACGTTCGAGAAAACAGATGCAGAAGTAGTCGGCCGTCCGAAATGGCAGAAGGAAGACTTAAGGGTTCTGGACGTGGATAGTAAACCTCGTGGCGCGACAGACAAGTTTCGAAGGATCTTTGGATTACGAAGTTTAGGTCAAGAGTACAGAGACTGGGATCTCATGAGACCAGCGAAGCAGGGGGGAGAAGCTCTAAGGGGAGGTGTTAATAACGCTCGGCGAAGTCGCATCCGTCTATTCATAAAAGAAAGTACTACCTTCTCCGACAAGGACAGGGCGACTCGGGCAACGAGAGCGGGGGACCGGGCTCTCGAGTTCGAATTCAGGATCCAAATTGAGGGCGGCTCAGTTCTTTTCGCAACTCATTATGAGGCCTTTCGCATCCTGCATGATGGTGACATCGGAGTGGTTGCGAATATATTGAAACAGACGGATGAGTCTGGTATATTGATATATAAAGACATACTGGAATGCGGTGAGCTCTATGGGCGGCGGCTTGCGAATTGCCAACGTATTTATGAAGGTAAGTGTTAGGTATAATTAACGAACCTGAGGCTCACACAACACAAGAGCAACGTCGACGTCAGTGGGGGGATAGCAACGAAACCGGAATAGCAATGCTAGCAACTGCTGCAACAGCGACCGAATCTCTACTCCCACCTACATCAACTGATCACTCTCAAATACCACCGGCGGCCATCAGCTTTTCTCCTTTAACACAAGGTATGATAACTCCTTATTCTTTCGAAAATGATTCTCCCTTACCATAAATAGGCACCATCCCTACTCTCCAATATAACCAGTGGCCTGGTGGGCCCTCTACTCAACTAGACGACAATCAAATTCTAGATCACGAGCGCTCCGTCGGAAATGGCTTTCCCATCAGCGCTGGAGTCACTCATCAATTGAACTCAAACCAGAATCCTAGCACTCCTAAGCCAGGTAAGCTGTCGCCATCGTGATATCAATTTGATCAAGAAGTAATAGGGCACAGGACATGATGTGAACTTCGTTACCTTACGAGAACTCCTACGAGACCCACTAGATAGCGTTAATAGCGTTAACTATGTAGGGTTTAGTGAGATCATCCCTGAGGGTGTCTAGCCACTGCCACTATGAAATCCACTCCTGGATCAATCTGGACAGGCTGCGTCACCTGTATCACCATTCCTGGCTTTAGTGGTATGCCTTCCATGGAGGCGTCTCCCTCCACCCTATACACCACAATGTATCCGGTTTCCCGCTCTTCCGTTTTAATGCCACCGCGTGCGGGACCGGGAGTTCGCAGAAGCTGGAGGCGCTTTCGCCCCGAGGCATCACTCTAAATGGTATAAGCGGCATCTATACATGTATGTAGTAGTATTAAATACCTCAATGTCGAGTCCATCTACGACAGGTGCACATTTTTCGTACATGTTCGTATCCGTGCATCTCAAAAGCTGGCCTTCCCTTAGAGTAGTAAATGCGGCGCTTTTAAGCCACTGCTGGAGCTCATGAATAAGGTTAAGAGCCGCAGTACTGAGAGTTGACGTGACGAGGTGGCTATTGTGGCTCGACATGGTCTCGATCTTGGGCTTCGTGCAGGTGCTGGACGGTCGCCGCCCTGTAGCTAACTAGATGTAAGCATGAAGACACAGGGAATATTTCTCTGCATCGGGTAGAAACATACCGGTAAAAAGTATTGAAAACTTCAGCCTGGAAGATTGCTGATCCCGCGGTTATGCTCAATCCGTATCTGGGCCGTGTGTGACACGCATGTCGTGATGCTTGGAGGGGCATTCGCTAAAGCTTAATCATGTGATTGCGGTAGAACTTCGGCCCATTACAGACAATAATTGGGTGGGATGAGCTGCTGTGCTGGCCCTACAAAATTTCCCGCCACATGTCATGGCTTTTGGATATTTTCTCATTCGACGTACTAGGATATGTCGGACCCTGACCCGACTACAAAGCACAAGGTAAACCACAGATATTTCGTTCCACCAGATACTAGACCCAAAAGTTAACTTTACCTATAGAATAACCTGACACAAATGTGCGACAACCAACGAAGCGGTCGCGCTTGTAAAATGGAATACATTTAATAATTGGAGAAGGAAGTTCGCGATTACAAGGAATAGGTGGTGATAGTTATGAAGGAGATACGTAATGGCTCGCTGGAGTTATGTTTTGGGAGCTTATCACGGTTGAATGAGATCGCACATTGGCTGAGGATGGAGAGAGAGTTCTTAGGGTATTAACTGCATCTTCTATGTCTGCAAGCCCCTTCACCCAAGCAGACATCACCACAACGTCGGGGCTTAATGCTCATGCTACTTAAGCTCGTTACGCCCGACGATCCGGAGAATGCAAGTCTACATTTGTTTCACTCAATATATTGCGTTGCTTCTTTCTTTCCGCTTGCCTCTTATTTTCTTTGAACGAGGTTCTACATCCCAACGTACTATCCAAACCCTCAAAACCTTTGGTCTGCCTGTACGCTTTCCGCCCATCATTATAGATAGAGATTCACTGCTACGATCTGAGACAAACTAGTCGTAAGTTTTTGCAATACCTGATTGACCTAGGGGTATATGCTCACTTTAAGACTAGATCCAACGGACAGAAAATGAGCCCTGAGACCATCGCGCCTGGCTGCCCTGGAAGGCAAACTGGCAAGGAGCAATACAGTGACGATCAAAAGATAGCTATACTGCCACAAGCCGTACAAGACATGTCCAGCATTCCGAATTCGAGTTTGTGTTACAATTCCGATGATGCGCCTCCGCATTCCCCAGGCCTTCAACCTATTAGAGTCAAGGCTACTCCGTCACCTTCCCCTCCTCCCTCTATCTCTAAAGGCGCCGAGTGTCTAAAGCCTCGAAAGCGCAGAAGAGAACGCAAGACACGGCCAAGTCAGGGCGACGAAGTTTTAATGAATTTCATGGACCCTAGCAGCCCAGATATTGCGAAAGCAGCAGGCCAAAGCCCGCTGAACTCCGCGTCCGGGTCTGAAACTAGCGAGCCAGAAGATGAGAAGTTATACGAGGTCGCTCAACGAGGAATCGACTCTAGAACACGTAATACGAAGAAGAAAAAGATATGTCCGGGGGAAATTACCAAATCTGAAAAGGAAGGTCTTGTGTCTGAGTTCGAGGAAGCGTTCGGGCCAGCCAAAGCTGCATGAATATCCCATGGTTGAGCAAGCCACGTATCACACAGCCGGTTGGGTCTTGGTGTCCTGAATTAAGAGGATATATAGGCAAGCTTTCGGGCATGCGGTGATGTTGCGCGCAAGGTAGAACTAAATTAGAGTCAATTAGTCGATGGTATTCCTGTGCCTTAGTCCATATCGAGCTCACGTAATCGTTAAATTGACGATAGAGAACTGCTGCTAGTGCCATTTTTCCCGCAATCCAAGCCACGTGACTAGCCACGAATGACGAAAGGTTAGCAGGCGCGCGGCTGGAGCCTCTTTTTATTAATAGAGATCTGAGCTCTTAGTGCCAGCTCCTCGACATTGTATTTTCACCTGATCCCTAGCAGGCCTCTAATGTGGGAACATTAGAACGCATCACCCCTAAGAATGCACCCCAGTTTCGTTTGTTGGTTGAAAAGCCAGTCCCGCATCTCTGTATATGCCTGGAATTTGTCAGCCTCATTGTTCATCGAGTGGAGGGAGTTGCGGAATGCTTGTATTTCGCGGACGTAATTAGGATCGAAATCGAGTTTATTATTGCTTAGGTTATATTAGCTCTAGTATAGAATAGAGTTCTAAATCGTTTTACCTTTGAGTTGGCGGTTCCATAGTTATGCGCGTGAGAAATAAGACAAGCGGATTATATAAGCTAGGTTCAATTTTGAACCTGGTTTATATAATCCACTAACCTGAGTTGATCCACCTCACTTAAAATAACCTACTAACGTTATAACCAAGAGGAGAACGTCGAATTCTCTGCTTACAGTCGTTGTTGTTGTATTTCATTTACCCTGACCTCTCCCTATGTGCGAAGTCAATGTGTCTGCGCTTTGGACTTTAGGGACTTCGATCACGATTCCCAAATCTGGGCTTTCATGGAGCGCTGCATCGCTTGTATTTTAGGACAGTACTGATACTGCACTCCTTAAAGTCGTCATTCAAAAAATTGTCGATGTTTCATTTCCTATTTTCAAGATTTCGATCGTTGAAAAAAGATATTTGGAATCGCGATATATAAAAGTCATTTTCTCCGTCTAGGCGCTCTTCTCTTGCACAAGCGTTGAGAGCATGCCGGTTAATTAATTGGTTGATTATTCTCACGCACGTGCCGAGCCGCTATAAGCCAAGTCACCTCTTCCCATCGTGTTTGCGGAGGCTCTGGAGACCTCCTCTGCCGCGCTCTTAATCTGGAGACACGATTAGTCTTGCTCGTGATCGTGTTTGGTGGTTCATGTAAGCGCTCATGTTAGCGCCAGAGTGGATACATGCTGGGAACTGAAGTTGTCGCCGGATTGGTTAAACTAAGTTTAGAAAATACATTTTTAGCTCACAGCGGCAAACAGTCTTTTGGTTCCTGGTATAAGAGAGATGATACGGCAATACAGGAATTGTGAGTTCGGGTTATAGCCTTTTCTGCTTCCACAACATCAGCCTTAACAAGCATCAATCCTCAAGGATATTTCACGTAAAACGCCCTCAACCGTTATTGTCGCACGCTTATTTACAAGGCAAGCACCTCATAATCATAATTAATAGAAGAATCTCTTTTCGATGAACTACTAGAATATCTCTGGATTCTCTTTCGTTCACAGAGGCGAGGTCTCCTCAGGATGGAGGTATAGACGTGGATAGTGCACGCTGGTTCAAAGACCTTGTTGCCATCGAAGGATGCAAAAGAGGTGGCGAAAGAAATCACATTAGTACCCTTGTGTGCGTTAAGCAGTTACAAGAGGCGTTGAGTGAAGCGAATCTCGAGCCAGATGCCATTATGAAACGGTCGAGCAACGGATACTTCCCAGCGTTGAGATACTGCAAAAGAGATTCTCTGCGTGTGCTGTAGGGACACGATTGGGGACTTGCTGGACGAGATTTACTTCCAGTGTAGGATGGATGGTAGAACGTTCGGCTATACGCAGAAGGTATTCAACCACCGCTAGGTTATTCCATTTAGAGTCCATTTCAGGGAAATCATAAGCTAATGTTCACAATCTAGAGCACTACTCGAGGCGCTGAAGACGCCGCCTCGAGATCAGAGATGGCGGGCTAAAGCGGACGCTCAGTTGGACAGCTGGGAGGTCGTGTATGACGATTTGCTCGATACCATTCCTATGCAAGATGCGCCGTCATTAGAATACCGGCCACCTCGGCACGATGGGTTCCTTCGTATGTCACCTGTCCAACTCCGACGAAGACCAACTCAAGCGAGTTCTCCCGACTGTTGGCGACCGCAGGATCGGTATGAAGGTAGTGACGATGACTTTGATCCGGACACTCCGAGCCGACAGCAATCCTCACCCCAGCGATCCTCACCCCAGCGCCCATCCTATACCTAGGACACCGCTAGCAGCTCACCATCCGGTCGCGATTCCCGCCGCGGAGTGCAGAGTGGGCAGTATTGTACCCAAAATTGTCTACGTGGGTAGTTGAAGGGGGCCCGCTCGACATGTCATGTCCAAATGTGCGGTATCACCTGGAGAGCTATCATCGTATTGACCGACCCACCTTCCTCACTCTCATGCACCAACAACTCTCAGAAGACCTGGATACCAACTGTAAGCCTGTGGGGGTTCACGGAGCACGCGGAGCCCTATTCCAGGCTAGGCTGAAATCGTATGGATACACCGTAGCTGCCAAATGTACCTCTCTTGACTTTATTTACCACCTAAAACGGGAGGCTACTATCTACAAGCACCTCCGTCCAATTCGGGGCATCCATGTACCAGTACATTTGGGTAACATCAATCTGGACCGTCCCTATTTCTACGATGGTATTACGGAGCTTGTTCACATGATGTTCCTTAGTTTCGGAGGAAAGCTCATCTCTCAGCGCCTTACCGCCGAGAACAGGCCAAGTGTCACTCAACACGTTGGCTGCTCAGTCAGAGCAATTCATAACCTAGGGGTCTGGCACAAGGACCTCAGGCCTCGTAACATGCTGTGGAATGAGGAGACTGGTCAGGTCATGGTAATTGATTTCGAGCGGGCGGAGGTTGTCGAGCCACGAACTGTCCTGGGTGCCATCTCGGCAAATCGGAAGAGGAAGCGAGGATTGGAATCGGAGGGAAGCCTAGCTAAGCAGTCGACAGATAGGTGTTCTGCATTTACACGAGAGATGCAACAAGCGGCCATTGAATTACTTAGCTTACCATAGCTCTCCTTCTTCTCGCAGGCGTAAGATACCTTTCAATCTCTTAGGTTCATCTTATTAGAGATCAACTGTGAATGTGCTGTCCACATGATAATTTTGCACTGCAATTTTAGCGCGGATGAAGAGAATGCTTGCGTCTTCCGGTCCTGGGGATCCAATTAAAGGAGAGTGAAGTAAGAACCGCTGCCCTGCCCACAGACGCGGGGAGACGACCCTAGGGCTGACCAACCAATCCCAAATTAACGTCCTCTCAACTGCCACCAACGGTTGCCAACCAACGCGACCACAGCACGAATCAAGACCAGTTACCTTCGCGGCGGGTCAGGCGGGGATGGCTTGGGTCGCGATAAGAATAGGCTATGGTCGATTGGATCTTGCTAAGCGCGACCAGGTGTCCGATCAGGTGTCGTTTCATTGGTCGTTTACCTAGACAAGCTAGCTTGTTTGGCTTGCCAAGACAAGTGAAGTTCCAAACGTGAAGTGCAGCTACCCGCCTTACGCGCCAAGAGTCCCTCTTAGCGCGTAGGGCGAGTTTATTAAAGGGACGGCGCAGCCCGCTCGCTCAAGGACATTTTCCTCCTGTATATTTTTAGTTTGCACGGGAAGCATAGCTTCTAAACACTCTACGTTTTCGCGGAGCATATCTGCTATGTTTGCACCTTGCTCCCTTTCCACTTGTATTTGGCCGTGTCGGTACTTCAGGGTCGTCGCCAGCAAAGATGCTCGGTGAACTCCCCGCTGAGTTGCTTGTAGAAATCGTTAGAAAGGTGCGATATCTACTTGAACTGGGACTTTCGGAGCTAATTCAGCACAGGTCATAAAGAAAGCCGATATAAGCAGGCTCTGCCGGGTGTCCAAGCGCTTATACCAAATTTCTCTACCGCTCCTATATGAGTCCATCACGCTTTCTGCGACAGAGTTATCATTGACGAGCTTGATAACAACAGCAGAGAAGCTTCCGCTCAAACATCTAAAGTACACTACAGACATATGCATCACGGCTCCCTTCCGGAAGAGGCTGTGGAATCGCTGTCTTCACCATGATGATCCGCGCCTCAGCGATAGAGCAGTGCTTCACAGAGTCGACAATTGCGTTGAGGATGATGAGGATGACGAGGTACGCTATGGAAACTATCACAAGCGGTCAACAGTGCCAGAAAGAGTGATAAATAACCTATATATGGCCAGTTCCCCGATAGAGATCCCTTTTTCCATGCTGTAACAATTCTGGACCTGTTATTCTTTGGTCTGGCCAAGAACAAATTGCGGAGCTTTAGGTAGGATCAACATTAGTGACTTAGGGTCGCTCATGCTTACGAGACACTAGCTGGGATTTGGGAACGTGCATCCCAGGAGACTTACTCTTCAGTGTCGATTCATTATTAAAGCAACAAACGCGCATTGAAACCATATCCATCATCACCGATAGCGCTTGCGGCACGAATTTTGAAACTCAGTACTTCGTTGACTTTACTCCGCTGACAAATCTTCGGTCGCTAAGCTGGAAAGGACTTCAGAGATTTGACGATTTTAATTCCGTTGGCAAATTCCTTTCGTTAAATGGCAATGGCATCAAAGCTCTCACCCTGGACCTACTCGACTGGGAGAAGGCAGAGTCCATATGGTTCGATGATTACAAGAGAAGGGTCAGAGCCCCTATACCAGACAACTTCTTCGCCAAAAAGGTCCTAGGGGTTACATCGGGCGAGAAGAAGACGCTACTTCAATCTCTCGAAGACTTGTCCTTATTGGCGCTATCCTTCGAAAGTGCAATCCCGGAAATGGCGTGCAGTTTTAATATGCGCAACCTACACACCTTGAAGCTATGGAACTGCCCTGGCTCTCTTGACCTACTACTGGCGCTTGTTGCAGACGGAACCGACACCATACAATATAAATCGTTTGAGTTAGTACTAGATTTGCATACCTTCTGGAGCCAAGGTAACCACGTCGATGCTGCTGTGCCGGTGGCTACTTTTTTGAGCGGATTCTGCGGCTTAGAGGACCTCTACCTCATGCTCCCGCCATCATTGGGCTGGAATATCATTACACAGAGCATTTTGTGCCATAAGTCAACATTACGTCGACTCGCAATTGACGACCAAAACGCAGATGAGGGTGCATTGGCGGGCCAGATTAAATTTAGCCAACTTTTTGAAGATACAAATTTGAGGTGCATCGGAATTAGCATCCCAGCGCATGCGCTAGTAGGCATTTACCACTTCAGACCTTCTAATATTAGAAAGCTAATTCTTTTCCGCAGCAACGGGAATGGGAAAGACTTGTCGTGCGACCGACCTGTCAAATTCTGCATATTAGAATAACGGGCTTAGAATACGATCGTTCTAATTATAGCGATAGTCTATCTGATAGTACCGAGTCGACGTTTAACGACGTTTCTTTATATGTCTCCCAAGCAACGAATAGGGGCACCTCTACGTCCAACGCCACATCAGACAGCGAGGCATTGGAAAGAGATTCTAAGGCTACTAAAAAACCACCAAGTTCCGCAGCTGCAATGGAAATGTCGTCTATCGTATTTGATGAAGTAAGGAAGCCTGCGACCGAGTCTATAGAGGACGAAGCAGGCCAGGACATTCTCAAATTTGCGCGATGGGCATCCAGCTCGGACGGCCTTCAAAACCTTCAGGTTATTGCCTGGGGTAACTTTTCTTACGAAGGACGGTATGCGCAGGACAATGTGCTCTTGTGCAGAAAAGGAGCTGAGTTCCGACCTTTGACCGTCGCAGATACATATTTCTGGGACCTCATCAATATCAATATGGATATGCTGGCTACATGCCCTTTCGATTCAATCTTGAGATGAGAATTTTGGGGTGTAACATAGTTAGGAATAATAATAATGAAGCGACAATCAGTCCATATCTATACGCCTTCAAATTTCTCACATTGGCGATTTGGATTGATAGACGAGTGCGCATGGAACCATTTGCCGCAGCCCGCGCGGGCGTTTTCACAGTATGGGCGATTTGGGGGTAGGGCCACTTTGCGAGTAGGGTCATATGATTGTCCAATTTTAGGTACGCAGAGAAGCCCATAGGGGATTTTCGCGGATATGGGCGGTTGAGGTGAATGGGCGGTTAAGGTGTATGGACGGTTGAGGAATATGGGCGATACGCCTATTAGGGAGATTCCGATGCGCGGTCGAGCCGCCCTCATATCCCAACCGCCCATATCCGCGAAAATCTCCTATGGGCTTGTCTACTTACGTGAAATTGGTCAATCATATAACCCACTCGCAAAGTAGCTGTGCGCCTGAGGAGCTTCACCATCTATATTACTTCTTGCACAAGCCTGCACCAAGCCATGTCTAGCATCCCAAATTCAAGTTTATATTACGATTCTAATAGAGCGTTTCTAAGTTCTCCAGGCCTTTAACCTAGTCGAGTCGAGGCCACGCCTTCCTCATCCCCTCCCCCTTCTACCTCTCAAAATGCTGAACCC